>CM020618.1:40199972-40449100 GCA_009829735.1 Pyropia yezoensis
GTGGTGGAGGGTACATAGAGCAAGCGACGAGCAAGCAGGTATATTGGATGATGCACTCTCAAGACCACCACGTGGCCAGTTTTCAATGTTTTTCTTAGAAACCACACCATGAACGTAAAGCGCACACTCTGGTGAAGACGATGGTGTGTCGCCTGTCACGTGGGGATGCACCGATCTGTTGGTATGTAGTGGGGTGCCAAAGACTGGAAGAGAGGGGCCAGGCTGCAAGAAGAATTTGTGACTTTGCGTGACAGGATGTGATTTCATGGAAGTGCCTCCTTGTTTTTTCTTCTATTTTTCTTTTTTTTTTTCTTCATCGCCTCGCCAGTTGTGCTGCCACAGCTGTTCGCAGCCAAGTGCCTCCTCCCAAGTTGATGGGTTTGGCTTCTTTGCTTCTTTCTCAGGAAGGGTGCGCCCGCTCCGACGGTGGCCGTCCCGTCCAGGCCCGCGGCGAGATGGGACGCTGCGCCACCATGGCGCCCCCCACGGCATGGGCCGCGGGCCCGTCGCGGCGGTGGCCGCCCGTGCACCACCCCCCCCCATCCAACCCCCCACCGTGACCTCCCCTTTGGAGCTTCCTTTACTCCCTCCGGCCTCCCCACCACGCCGGCCGGGTTCGGTCATCCCTTCGGCCCGTGGCGGTCGCCGCTGCTGCCGCCCGCCGCCGTCACGGTCGCCACCGTCCCCGCCACCGCCATAACGGGTGCCCTCTGCCCGCAACGCCGCGCCATGCCCCCCCCCTGGTGCAATCTGTTTAGCCCCGAACGTCGCCGTCGCCTCGAGGCGCAGTTCCCACCCCCTCCCCCCCCCCCCCCCGCGACGGCGTCGGCGGCAGCAGGAGATGGGCGGGGCGCATCCCCCCCCCCCCCACCCCGCGGCAGCCCGTACAGGCGTGGTAGGTACGTACCGCGCGGGGGAGCGGCAGCGACGGTCGGCCCACCGGCGGCGGTTGCGAAAGGCGTGTTGCGCGCCGCCCCTGGTGGCGGCGGCGTGTGCGGGTAGGGCCGATATGGTGGCGGTAGAGGTGGCGGTGGCGGTGGCGGCGATAGTGGCGGCGGCCGTGTTGCCTGCGGGGACGGTACAGTCTTTCTCCATTGTTGGGCACCCTTTGTGGCGACCGTAAGCCCAAGGATTGTAACTTGATTCCGCCCTCTGATTGGTCGGTGACAACGATCGAATGCTGACACATGCGTTGATCGCACCGTAGAGGTCGGTCGACCTGCATTGGTTACTAGACACCGTGCCCAAGAAAGGATGTCACAGCAATGGAGAAAGACTGTACCAACGATCGCCGTGCCTGTAGCAGCGATGTTGGCGGCGTGGCGCCCATGCCATGGAGCGCCTGACCAAAACACGGATCACTTTACTCTTTTCCATTTTTGTAAGTACACATACATGGAGGAAAAAATGACACCAGCAAAGACACCAGCAGGAAGTCATCTATGAGATGGGCAAAAAAGCCCCAGACATTGATCTTTTTCCATCACTTGTTCATGTCCTTTTCCCTGGACGGAGTCGTCTCCATGGAATAGTTGTTACAGCCCAAGCCCCGCACGTGTGAATTGGCAATCTCGCGGCAACAGTTGTACTGTATGTACACATGTCTAACTGCGCGTGCCTGAAGTATCACTGTGTCTAGTTGTTGTTGTAGGGGTTACGTCTGGGCAGCCGGGAGAGCTTGACTGGGCCGGGCCCGACCGAGAGCCTCGGCGGGCCCGTGCCGGCCGCCGGCGGGATATAAGATCCCAGCCGGCGGGCGAGGGGTGCGCCGGCCGACGGCCGGCACGTTCCTTCACCCTCGCGCCCCCCCACGGGCCCGGCTTGCAGCCCCGCATCCGTGCACACAAGCGCGATGCACATTCTTCAGCCTTCGGCGGCGGGGATCCACCTTCACCGTCGCCCCCGACCAGCAGGGGCCGCGACTTGCCGCGCCCACTATGGCCGGGAGGTCCAGCCTCTGACTCTCTGGTCAATAAACTGAGTCAAACGGCAGACGCGACCCTTGTGTGCCCGGAGTATACACGTGTGCGATGACAGGCGCGCCAGAGAGGTTCCCACGACGATTGTCAAAGGTGCGTCGCCCGGCCCGAGTGTGGGTCCCACGGCTTCCGCGGGCAGCGGTCACACGTCGGGTCGACGCCGATCATTTCGCTAGGCAGTCGACGACGCTTTTCCGTCAGCTGCGCGCCCCAGCGAGCTCGTCAACGTTGCCATCATCAACGTAGGGACGATGGATGGCGAATCGGGCAGACGCGGATTGTGCCGTAGCGATGGGTATACGTAGGAGGGAATACCGTGGCCCCCTCGCCGCTGGTGCATACGACACGTGCCCGGCGGTGCCTCTCCCCGACAAGGCTGTACATCATCTGTGGCTTTTGCATGGCTGGACCAGCTCCGTACGTGTGGCCATGGCCGGCGCGGAGGGACCGGGGCGAGGTGGTGGGCGGTCCCCCTCGTGCGCGCGCCGCTGGGTGCATTCGCTGCTGGTGGTGCCGCCGCGGGGGTTCGTCAGCACGGAATCGGTACGCTGCAATACCACGTGGGGGATTGAATCCGAGGAGGTGGTGAGAGTTTATGTGGGACCACAACGCATGGGGGGGTGGGGCTGCCGCCAGCGGAGCGAGAGTGTAGAAACGTTCATGGGTACCTCCGGTGGTGCACCCTTGGCACGGACCAGCCGCTCGCCTCACGGGGGGGTGATATGTACTGGACGGGGCGTTTCGCCCCTCGCCCTTTTCGTCGTGCTCGCGTGGTGGCTGTCACGCGCCATCGTTCCTCCCGCCCCGACCCCATTACATCATGTAGTACCGGTACGCGGCCATGATATCATGTATGTCATGATATCACATAGCCCTGTCACAGAGCCCTGTGATATGATATCATTTACATATGATGAGATATCACGTAGCCCGACGGGCAGGCGCCGCGTGCCGGGCTCGCCCCGAGACGGCTCAGCCGTACATAATGTAGACGCGCGCTGACACGCGCCGAGGGGTGGGGCTCCGTGTGGACCGCCGGGCGAGGCTGTCCACGCTGCTTTACGGGAGGACGAGGGAATCCTGGGCCTGCTGCTGCCACGCGGCCGGTGCCGTTGAATGACAGGCGGCAACGTGGCTCTCGCGCCCCTCGCCTCGGGCCCTGCGAAAGCCCACAGGACGATCACGGGAGACTGTCGGGAGGGCTGCCAGGCTGCGGGGCTGCCACCGGCGCGCACTGGGCATGCGGGTGCGCTACGTTGGCTGAGGGCGCCCACCCATTACCCACTGGTCCAAACAGTGAGGGGCGGTGCAGATTGTGGAAAGAGGGGGAGGGGAGGTGGGGAGGGCGCTCCAGTCTCAGGGAGTGTGGAGCATAGCCGACGTAGGCCCCCGTACGGGAGGGGTAGCTGCCTGTCGGGCGCTGGAGAAGGTTGGTCATGGGCGGATCAACGTTGGGCCGTCAAGGGAGCACCGCGGAAGGAGTGTATCGCACTCACCGTACGCACTGGCCGCAGCACGTCGGCGTAGGCTTCCACAGCGGCACCTACCCCACTGATTGCGTGTGGTGCGTACTACGCAGTGCGGCCCATGGTCGTGGGAAGGCGTGTAGATTGGTAGCTGAGGGCGCTCTGCCTTGTCGTTTGCCTGTGCCCGCCTGTGCCCGCCTACGCCCGCCTGTGCCCGCCTGTGCCCGCCTGTGCCCGCCTACGCCGGCCTGCGCGTACTACTCTTTGGTACGCTCTGTCCGCCGCGCGTGTCGCGGGCGCTCGGCCCATAAAAGGGCCACCTTCCCCGTCTGCTGGTCCTCAGCTAATACCCCCATCTCTGTAACCATCACAGCTCATCCCCAGCCCCCGCACACACCCGCACGGCCATCTCGTCCCCTTGTCTTTCACCCGCTTCAACCCTCTACCCCTCCCCCCCCCCCCCCCCCCCCCCCCACGCCCACTTCCCTTTTCACGATGAAGTGCACCGCCTTCATCGCGACGGTGCTCGCCGTGGCGGCGACCGCGTCGGCTGCGGCCATCCCCGCGGCGGTCCGGCAGGCGGCGCCGTGCCCCGCCCCCCCCGCGCAGCAGCCGTCGCAGCCGACCATGCCCGGCCAGCCGCCGGCACAGCAGCCGTGGCAGCCGGCGCCGCCGCAGCAGCCGTGGCAGCCGGCGCCGCCGCAGCAGCCGTGGCAGCCGGCGCCCGGTCAGCAGCCGTGGGTGCCCCAGGCGACGATTGAGAATGCCGAGGGCATGGTCACCGCCACCCTCGGTGCCAAGACGTGCACCCTCTCCGAGGCGCTCGCCGAGGGCCAAACCCTGCCCCCGTCCGCGCCGGTGACCATGCAGTGGGGCACCGAGTGGGTGGTCGTCCGTGCCTACCCGTCGGGCGAGACGCTGGCGTGCAAGCTGGAGGAGGCCCCCGCCGACCGCCGTTGAGCGGTGGGGGGGTGGGCCGGGATGGGGAACGGTGGTGTGCCATTGCATTCCGGGGGGGGGGGTGGGGGTGGGGTGGCTCTTGGGACCGCGAGGGCGCGTGCAGATGGCCGGTGGTGGGTGCCAACCGTCTTTTTCGCACGGGACGTGATACAACAGGACGGGTGCGCAGGAGAGACCCGCGGAGCCGCAGTCTCGGTGACGCGCCTGTAAAAGTGCCCTTTCTGAATCCGTTGCCCCTATGCACCCCCGCCACGTGCACGCTGCCGAGGACCGTGCACACCGCCGCCGCGCCCCCATCCCCCCCCCCGCCTCTGAGCCATGCGCGCCCACCTGCCCCTCCCCCCCCGCTCCCTTCCCACCCCCGAGCGGTACGCTTTCCCCTCGACAGCTTGTCGCGGACATAGACGCGGTGATCTAAGCGGCGGCGGCGGCCGCTGCGCAGCCGCCGCCCCTTCCCTCCTGTGACCCGCCGTGGCAAGGCGTGTGGCGTTCAACCAAGCTATCGAGGTTCATGGCCCCGGGGCGGCGCCGTGGCTGGACCGCGGTGCACACCGCGACCACGTGTTGCGACACCCCCCCTGTCGCTGCCGCCGCAGCTACCACCGCCGCCACCGCCGCGACGGCCGTCGCCGCCGCCGCCGCCGCCACCACCACTTCCATCGCCGTCGCCGTCGGCACCAGTGGCAGCCCCTGCCGCCGCCGGTGCCGCCTCGGGCGGCGAGGCGGACGGCGACCGCTTCAAGGAATACCGCCAAGCGGGCGCGGGCGGTGGCGGCGGCGGCGGTGTCCCTCGACGCCAGGCGTTGGGGGGAGTGCCGAGAGCCACCACCGTCGCCCTGCTGCCGTCTACACAATACAGTACAGTACAGATACCTACCGTACCGTACGGTACGGAGGATACGCTCTCCCCACTCCCGCAGCTCCGCCCCCCCGCCGCCGCCGCCGCCGGTGCCGGCCAGTCGGTCCGCACTGGGTTCGTTTTGCGGCGGTTTTCGCCTCTCTTCTCTTTTCCTTTTTTCCCACCTCACTGGTGGGCGGCGTCCTCCTCTTCCCCTCCCCCGCCCGCCTGTTTGCCCACCCACCCAGCCGCCCGCCGGCGCGGGTGGGCCAAGCTCCCCCGGGTATTGCGGCGGCGGCGAGCGGCCGGGCGGCGACGGCGACGCCGCAAGGCGGCGCACGGCGGGGGGGGGGGGGGGGGGGGGGGGGGGGGGGGGGGGGATATTGGATGCTTGGATGTGGGGGCTGTCGCAGCGACGCCAAGCCCTCCGCCCCCCCAATTGACCCCCCCACCCCCCCCCTGGATCCTGACCTTCTAGCGCTCGGTTGGCCGTCTCCCCTCGCCCCACACGTCGTGCGCTGCCCCCCCCCCCACACCCCCCCCACTTTGCACATACATCCCCCCCCCCGCCCCTGCCCCCCGCCGTGACCGCCGCGGTGCATTCTACGCGACGGCCGACGGCGCGTCGACGGCAGGCGCGACAGCGGTGCCGGGCAGCAGGCACGCCAATGGGTGCTGTGGCGGTGGTGGTGGCGGCGGCGGCGGCGGCGGCGGTGGCGGCAGCGGCGGCGGAGGACGGCGGCAGCGGCGGCGGCGGCAGCGGCGGCAGGCGGCGGGGTGGGCGGGGCCGTGCCGCGGAAGCGGCGGGGGGGGCGGGGCTCGCCCGCCACCCCCCCGCCCCACCATTCCCCCCCCCCTCGTCCGGTTGTCAACGGCGACCAGGCGACGGGCGCACCGCCGGCAGCGGCGCGCGCCCACACCCCTCCAGCCGCCGCAGCCGCGGAGGCCGCCGCCGTCGCCGCCCCCCCACTGAGCGCAGGGCGTTGCCACGGCCACCCCACCTCCCTCATCGCTGCCGCTACCCCGCCCCCCCTCCTCCCTCCACTGCCGTCTGTCGAACGGCCGCTGCCACCCGCGCACCCCACCATGGCGCCGTCGCGGGGGACGCCACCGTGCGCGTCACCGCCCCCTGTCTGGCCATTTGTCATGGGCGCCGGCTGGGACGGCGTGGGCCCGTGGCCTTCCGCTTCCTAGCGTTTGCCGCACGGGCGGACCGGCCTTGACCAACGCCCTACTCGCCGGCGGGGGCGTCCCACGCCGCCGACGACGGGGCGGCGGCGACGGAGGGGGTGAGCGGCGTGGCGTGCGCCCCGACGGGCGTGGCACGGCGGTGGTCGAATGACGGCGCGCTGGGCGCGCCCCGACCGTCCTGTCCGTGTGTGGCGGACCACCCCGCGGATCGTCCACGACGCCCGCTCCCCGCCCGTCCGTCTTGTCCACCGCAGCCTACCCGCCGTCGGTGGTCGGCGCGCGCCCGTGCACCCTCCCGGCGGTGGCAGCGAGCGGGGGACGGCGGCCGCCGGCGGGTGCGCGCGGCGACGGGGGCGGTTGCCGACGCGGATCGCCCTCCCATTGTCGGCCCCGCCTTGCCGCCACCGCCGCGCCGTCAGGGAGCGCCCGCATTGTGCAGACCCTCCTGCCGGCGGAGACGGGCGCGGCGCTGGCGCTGCCCGCGGCGGCGAGCAACAGCGACTTACGGGTGCCACCGTGGCGGCTGCGCGGGCCTCGTGGAGTACCGGGATAGAGGGAGACAGGAGTCAAAGGGGCAAGCCCATGCAACCTCGGCGGGTGTGCGGGGCTCGTGCAAAACCAGGTGGACGTGTGCAACACATACGGGTGTGTCTGGTCCGCCGTCCTGTGGCCTCTTTTCATACGGCCCGCCGACGCGGCGCGGGCGGCCTCGTTGGTGCGTCGGGCGAGCGCACATTGAATGATTTGGCTACAACGGTGACTATTAAAAGCACTCATATTCTTAATACCTAGGCTAGCTAGTCCAGTCTTTTTGAAAGGCGAATAAACGTTTTATGCCACGACGGCTCGGGTCGATGAGTGGAGGCCCCTCTTCCAGATCCCAGACTCAAAACGCGCATTACGCAGGGTGAGGAAGAGGGGCCCTCCCGCGGCCGCGTCGGCCGCGGCCGCCCGTCGAGATGGCGCGGGTGTCGGCTGCCACGTCGGTCGTTGGGTCTTGGAAAATTCGGCCGTCTTGGTGGAGGTGCTCTGAGCGAGCAACCGACCCGGGGGGAGCCAGGATGAAGCGCCCACTCGGTTGGGCGTCGGGAAGGCAGTTGCGGGAAGACCAGGAGCGGGGGTATGAGGGCACTTGGGGGACGGAGAGAGGAATCCAGGCAGGTGCGGGAGAGGCGCCGTCGCCCGCGTCGGTGTGCGGGGGACACGGGAGGGGGCCCCTGCACTATGGGGCACGCGCGGGAGAGAGACGGCCGGCCGCGCGATCAGGTTCCGGCGACAGGCCTGACGGGACTCGTCGGGCGCGGCGGGCCAGACAGACCGAGCGGTGCACGGGGGTGCAAGTAGGGCTGCCTACCGCGGACAAGCCGTGGGTGCAGGGGAGGGAGGTAGACGGTTCACTGGCGGTCTCGACCCGACACCCGGGCACCCGCGCGCTTACCGCGGGTGTGTCGGTTCCCAACAGCACAGTACCCGAGCCCACACTTACAGTATCCGGGAGAGTCTGCCCGCCGTCCTGCCCGCGGTGCTCCACAGCTCCCGTCCATGCGGACAGCGGGGCGGCGGCGTCGGCGCGGCGGCGTCGTGCTCCTCGGCGCTGGGGGGTGGGGGTGTTGGGAGGGCGACCAGACGCTTCGCTCGCCAAATGGTTTCGCAGTAGTGTAGGGGGGGCGGGGACAGGGGCGGTCCGGCTGGAGGAGGGATGGACGTGGCGGGGGGGGGGGGGGGGGGGGGGGGATGGGAGGCCTGTCTGGAGGCGACGGCGACGTTCGGGGATAGGATGTACCGTGGGGGCGGGGCATGGCGAGGCAATGTGTGCACGAGGCACCTCATGGCGGTGGCGGGGACGGTGGCGACCGTGACGGCGGCGAATGGCAGCAGCGGCGGCCGCCACGGACCGCAGGGATGACCGAAGCCGGCCGGCGTGGTGGGGAGGCCGGTGGGAGTAAGGGGAGCTCCAAAGGGGAGGTGGGGGGGGGGGGGGGGGGGTGCGCGGTATACGGGCGGCCACCGCCGTGACGCGCCCGTGGCCCGTGCCGTGGGTGGCGACATGGTGGCGCAGCGTCCCATCTCGCCGCGGGACTGGACGGGACGGCCACCGTCGGAGCGGGCGCACCCTTCCTGAGAAAGAAGCAAAGAGGCAAAAACCATCGACGTGGGAGGAGGAACTTGGCTGCGAACAGCTGCGGCTGACAGCACGACTGGCGAGACGTTGAAAAAAAAAAGAAAAAAAAAAAAGCGACCAAGCCACCGCGACACGAGGCCGGGACGAAAAATAAAAACCAGAGAAGCCCGAGCGCTCCGCCGGGAGTGGACGCCGCAGTATGGCTACCGCCACGTCGACCTGGCACCGGAGAGGGGGGGGGGGGGGGGGGGGGGGGGGTGGAGCGCGCTCGCCGGCGGGAGGAGAATGGCGGTGGCCGGCCCAGGCCACCCGTCGACCCATCGGCGTTTGCCGTCAAAACGGCCCCCCCGACGTGTCAGCCACCAGGGGCGGCGCGCAACCCGCCTTTCACAGCCCCCGCCGGCGGGCCGACCGTCGCAGCAGCTTCGCCATGCAGTATGTACCTACCACACCTGTGCGGGCGGCCGCGGGGTAGGGGGGGGGGGGGTGCGCCCCGCCCGCCGCCTGCTGCCGCTGATGCCGTCGCGCACGCACGCGGCCGCCGCGACATCACTGGTGCGGCGACTTGCGGGTTGGGGTGTGTGTGTGTGTGGGGGGGGGGGGGGTGTTGGGCAATGGTAGCCAAGAGTAGGGATGGTTGAATTGCTTTGTGGGGAAGGAGCGCGACGTCGGGGGGGAGAGGGGGGCGGGAAGGCGGTCGGCGGCGGGGCGGCGCAGCTGCCGCCGACACAGTCTCGGCGAGCCTGCTGGCCCGGCGTCGACCCTCGGTCAATTGGTAGCGTTCAGGCCCTCAATCACGCACGGGTGCGCGTGCGTGGGTGTGCGGGCGGCAGGTCGGCGTGGAGGGGGCGAGGGGGGGTGCGGGGGAGGGAGGGCGGAACGGACCCTCTGCCAGGCAACACGGGCCATGCGTGCCTGGCCGCGTCGACCCCGTTTTCTGTGGGGTGCACGGTGGCGCCGCCAGCTTTGTTGGCGGTCGTGGCCGTGACGGGGGGAGCGCGGCGGGACCGGGTCGTTCTGGTGGGTGATGGAGTCTGTGTGGCGGGATGATGGGGCGTTGGAAAAAGAGAATGGGCCGGAGGTGGGGAAGCGACGCGCCTCTGCGTGTGCATGTTTGGCAGCGGCACTGCCTCGACGGGTTCAAAAATAAGGCCGCCAGGGGCAGACGCTAACGTTTAGTGGGTACAAAAAGACTCTCGTGGCACTCGCTCGACATATCTATGGCTGCCACGGTGGCCGCTGGCGCCAGCCCGCCTCCACCAGGCGCTCCCCAGGCGCTCACTTGCGATGGTGGACGTTGTTCTGCTGGTTGTTGTTGTTGTTGTTGTTGTTGTTGTTGTTGTTGTTGTTGTTGTTGTTCGCGTTGTTGGCATTGTTGGCGTTGTTGTCATAGCTGGAGCTCCAGTACACCTTGTAGTAGCAGTAGCCCTTGCGGTCCTCGCCAGCGCGCGACGACTTGTGCAGGTTGTTCTGCTGGTTGTTGTTGTTGTTGTTGTTGTTGTTGTTGTTGTTGTTGTTGTTATTGTTGTTGTTGTTGTTGTTGCTCGCGTTCTCGTAGCCAAACGCGTACCCAGCCGAGTACCCGTCCCCGTACGTCGAGCCCGACGCGCGGCTGACGAAGTGGTTGAGCGCGTTGTTGTTGTTGTTGTTGTTGTTGTTGTTGTTGTTATTGTTGTTGTTGTTGTTGTTGTTGTTGTTGTTATTGTAGTCGTAGAAGCCCGTGGCGTAGCCCTCCTTGTAGCCGTAGTAGCACGGCACGTGCTTGACGTCCTCGCGGGTCGCGGCGTGCACCGACGTCGGCACAGCGGCGGCCGAGGCGAAGAGGGCGGTGGCGACGGTGGCGGCCGCAGCCGACTTGAAGAAGCCCATGGTTGGTAGGGGTGGGGCTGCGAAGCGACAGGTGGTGCGAGCGGGAGAAAGAGGAGGGCAGAAGGGGGCGGGAGGGACAGGCGGGAAAGTGGTAGAGTGACTGGAGGGCAGGTGGTCGAGTGTGCAGGCGGTGGTTGTTGGATGGGGAGTGAGGTTGAGGGTTGAGGAGCGGTGGCGCAGGGGTATTTATGTACCCGTGTGGGGCAGGCAGCAAGGAGACGACAGGCAGCGAGGTGATGACAGGCAGCGGTGCAATAGGTCTTGCGCTGGTGTGGGGCCCCCGATGCGGAAGGCGGGCGATGGTGCGAGGACCGTACAGCGTCACCCGTTCCTGAGACCGCCCGGGTGCCCTCCGTGTCGCAGCAGATCCGTTCACTGTCGCCTTGGCGCCCATAGCCAATGCCATACCACTGCTGTATCGCAGTCGGCCCCCACGACAGGAAACGATGACTGGCAGCACCCGACGCGCGCTGTGGCCTGATACTTGGGACATCATCAACGGCGCACGCCGCGTGGCAGGACGGCGCCGCGGCGGCCATTGGAGAGCGCGGTTCTTGGCTCGTCAGCAACCCCCCTCACACCTCGCCCCATGTCCTACCAGCGGTGCGTGCAAGCGCACGGCTGGACACGGGAGCTGACACCGTGTCGGGCCGGCTGGACAAATCGGTGAGCGCCCACGATGGGACAGCCGGCGGCACGGCTCGGGGGGTGGCTCGGCCAGCGGGGCGCGATCCGGACATTTTCCATCTTGACGGTTGGATAATGCCGCCACTGGACAGCTGAGTGGGGGGACTCCGACATGGGCGCACGCAAGGCTGCCAACAGTCCAGGTGTCCTCGCGGAGAATCGACATCCACAACACGTGAGCCAATCAACAAACAAGAGCGCCGAAGTGGACGGGTGCCCTGGGGGCTGTGAATCCATGTCCAGCCATATTTTTCAAGAACGAGCTCAATATTGTGCGGGTATGCTTACTTTATTGTCCGGGTACGGCTACTACGCAATCACAGATCATCACTGACTGCAGCGCCCAATGGGTGCTGCAGCACGAGTCGAGACAATCAGACGAATCGAACTGGTACAGTACAGACATACCAGCACAATAATCCGTAGACCTGCGTCGAATATGTTGGACGATGGAACTTGTCAGGCTTGTCAGCGAGGACCAGCCACGCGGCACAGCATCTCCAGCCCGCCACGCTTCCCCTGGCTCCTCGCTCGAGGGCTGCGCCTCGTCCCCCAATCACGTGCGTCCGTTTTTCTGAATGGCGCACCGCTGTGACGGGATTGCGAGCTGGCAGGGCCTTGCGGACGGGTCTCTGGGGGACAACGGGCTGTCGCCCGTCCCAGACCGCAGGGCAATCGACGATTGCCCCCTGCTGCAAACGATGCGTCACAGCAGGGAGGAGGGGAGATTTGTTTGATCCCCGCCGACAGTGACAGCCCCGTGCCGGGGCGGGCTGTGGCGCCAGCCATGCTTTCGATGACAACGACCACGGATGGGATTCCTCCGCCCCCCGCCTGCCCTCCTGCAGAAAGCACCAGACGAATGGGCAGCCCCCCCGACCGTGTGACAAGTCACTCGTCCGCACCAGCGATGCGGGGCGTCGTATCACCCACACCGTTGTGGCAGGGGTTTCTCCCTTTTCCATGCGCTGGATCCGCTGGCGTCAGGGCTGCCTCCTCTTGGCGCCCGAGGCGGCCCGGGTGGCCGGGCTCGAGCGTCGGGTGAGTGCCGCGCCCGCATGCCACGGCTTTGTGGTGAGCGGATATGTACAGTGTACATACATTGGCTGAGGCCCACGGGTCCTCCGTCGCACCCGGCGGCGGTGCCGCACTGGGACACTTCTTGTCCTGTCCTGACGGTGCGTGTCCGTCGAGGGCGGGGGGTGGGGGCGGGGACAGGGCGAGATGAGCCCGGCCTCTGTTGCCGCTGCGCGCCCTGGCACCGATCCTGGCTTGGGCGGCCCAGCGCTGTGGCCAAAGCCGGGAGGGGTGCCAGGGCTTGCCACCACTGGCAGGAGTTTGGGGCCTCGCCCTGGCACCAACGGGAGCAGTGTCCTGTCTTGCGATCTGCTGCACAATGACAGCCGCTGTGCTGTCAGCCGGGCGTCCGGCGGGGGCGCGCCGCCCGCCTCCTGGCGCGCGGCTGCTGGCTGACGAAAGCGGGGCGTGACTTGTCCGCGATGCGGACAATCGTGAAGTGTCTATTGCCCGGGGGGGGCATCTGCGTTCTGTGAGTGGGAGACTTGGTGGGTCCTCGCATCCCTGCTCTCCGCGGATGGCCGCCAGGGGTGGCACACCAGGGCGCGACCTGTCGCACCGCTGCCTGTCATCACCTCGCTGCCTGCTGTCCCCTCGCTGCCTGCCCCACACGGGTACATAAATACCCCTGCGCCACCGCTCCTCAACCCTCAACCTCACTCCCCATCCAACAACCACCGCCTGCACACTCGACCACCTGCCCTCCAGTCACTCTACCACTTTCCCGCCTGTCCCTCCCGCCCCCTTCTGCCCTCCTCTTTCTCCCGCTCGCACCACCTGTCGCTTCGCAGCCCCACCCCTACCAACCATGGGCTTCTTCAAGTCGGCTGCGGCCGCCACCGTCGCCACCGCCCTCGTCGCCTCGGCCGCCGCTGTGCCGACGTCGGTGCACGCCGCGACCCGCGAGGACGTCAAGCACGTGCCGTGCTACTACGGCTACAAGGAGGGCTACGCCACGGGCTTCTACGACTACAATAACAACAACAACAACAACAACAACAACAACAATAACAACAACAACAACAACAACAACAACAACAACAACGCGCTCAACCACTTCGTCAGCCGCGCGTCGGGCTCGACGTACGGGGACGGGTACTCGGCTGGGTACGCGTTTGGCTACGAGAACGCGAGCAACAACAACAACAACAACAATAACAACAACAACAACAACAACAACAACAACAACAACAACAACAACCAGCAGAACAACCTGCACAAGTCGTCGCGCGCTGGCGAGGACCGCAAGGGCTACTGCTACTACAAGGTGTACTGGAGCTCCAGCTATGACAACAACGCCAACAATGCCAACAACGCGAACAACAACAACAACAACAACAACAACAACAACAACAACAACAACAACAACCAGCAGAACAACGTCCACCATCGCAAGTGAGCGCCTGGGGAGCGCCTGGTGGAGGCGGGCTGGCGCCAGCGGCCACCGTGGCAGCCATAGATATGTCGAGCGAGTGCCACGAGAGTCTTTTTGTACCCACTAAACGTTAGCGTCTGCCCCTGGCGGCCTTATTTTTGAACCCGTCGAGGCAGTGCCGCTGCCAAACATGCACACGCAGAGGCGCGTCGCTTCCCCACCTCCGGCCCATTCTCTTTTTCCAACGCCCCATCATCCCGCCACACAGACTCCATCACCCACCAGAACGACCCGGTCCCGCCGCGCTCCCCCCGTCACGGCCACGACCGCCAACAAAGCTGATGGCGCCACCGCGCACCCCACAGAAAACGGGGTCGTCGCGACCAGGCACCCATGGCCCGTGTCGCCCGGCAAAGGGTCCGTTCTGTCCCGCCTCCCCCGCCCCCTTCCTCGCCTCCTCCACGCCGACCTGCCGCGCGCACACTCACGCACCCACACCCGCGCGTGGTCCAGGACCTGACCGCTTCCGCATGGCCGCAGGTCGACGCCGGGCCAGCAGGCTTACCGCGCCTGTGGCGGCGGCGGCGGCGCCGCCCCGCCGCCCACCGCCTTACCCCCTCCCTCCCCTCACGCCCGTCCTCCCAAAAACTCTTCAAAGCATCCCTACTCTTGGCTACCATTGCCCAATACCCCCTCCCCCCCACACACGCACACACCCCAACCCGCACGCTGCCGCACCCGTGTGACGGCGGCGGCCGCGCGCTTGCGCGACGGCATTGGCGGACGCGGGAGGCGGGCGGGGCGCCCCTCCCCCCCCCCCCACCTTGCAGCCGTCCGCACAGGCGTGGGGGTACTGCACGGGCGAGCCGCAGCGGCGGGAGGCCCACCGGTGGGGGTGACGAAAGGCGGATTGCGCGCCGCCCCTGGCGGCGGCCGCGTCGGGGGGGCCGTTGCGGCGGCCAACGCCGATGGGTCGACAGGTGGCCTCGGGCGGCCACCACCATCCTCCCCCGCCGGCAGGCGCGCCCCCCCCCCTCCCCCCCCCCGCCCCCCCCCCCCGGTGCCGGGTCAACGCTGCGGTAGCCATAGCGCGGAGTACACTCCCGGCGGAGCGCTCGTTTCTATCTCTTTCCTTTTGTGTCTCTTGGTCCGTGCCTCGCGCCGCCGTGGCTTCGTTGTTTTTCTTTTTTTTTTTCCCATGAACGAGTCCATTGAATTGCCTAGCCAAGTCGCTCTGTCAGACCACAGTCACCCCCGCGGGGGAGCGGCCGTGCACAGCCAGGGTCACGAGCGTGACCCCCCTTGTTGATGGGGCTTGCCCCTTTGACTCCTGTCTCCCTCTATCCCGGTACTCCACGAGGCCCGCGCAGCCGCCGCGGTGGCACCCGTAAATCGCTGTTGCTCGCCGCCGCGGGCAGCGCCAGCGCCGCGCCCGTCTTCCGCCGGCAGGGGGGTCTGCACCAAGCGGGCGCTCCCAGACGGCGCGGCGGTGGCGGCAAGGCGGGGCCGACCACGGACGGGCAATCCGCGTCGGCAACCGCCTCCGTCGCCGCGCGCACCCGCCGGCGGCCACCGTCCCCCGCTCGCTGCCACCCCCCAGAGGGTGCAGAGGTTGCACGGGCGCGCCGACCACCGACGGCGGGTAGGCTGCGGTGGCCAGGACGGACGGGCGGGGGGGCGGGCGACTTTGGACGACCCGCGGCGGGTGGTCCGCCACACACACGGACGGGACGGTCGGGGCGCGCCCAGCGCGCCGTCAGACGACCACCGCCGTGCCACGCCCGTCGGGGCGCACGCCGCGCCGCTCACCTCGTCCGTCGCCGCCGCCCCGTCGTCGGCGCGTGGGACGCCCCTCCCCGCGAGGGGGACGTTGGTCAACGCCGACCCGCCCGTGACGGGGCGGGTGTGGCGGGTGGGGGTGTCCACCCGCCAGACAACTTCCACCAGCCAGACGGCCGGGGCGGGGGGACGGGCGTATCGCCGCGCCCGTCTGGGCTCACGATACAGTGGGCGGTGAGGCGGGGGCGTAACCCTGCCAGGTGCCCGCCGCAGCGTCTTGAACAGGAAGCTCCTCTCCCGGAGACAGGGCCAGTGGCCCCCAGCGCCCGCCCATCCCCACCCCAGGAGCGGTCACAGGGCGGCCGTGCCCGGTGTGCCACGGACGACCCACGCGTCGGCATCGATGGGGCGGGGCTCACCGGCGCGGCGGAGGTCGGGGGCGCCTCCCGTGGGGGGCACCGGTCTCCTCCCGGCGGGGCCGCCGCTCGATGGACGGGGTGACGCGGGTGGGGGGCGTCGCCGCCGCCGCCGCCGCCCACCACGGGGGCGGCAATTGCTTGGCAGCGGAAGGCCACGGCCCCACGCCGTCCCAGCTGCCGCCCATGACAAACGACCAGACGGGGGGCGGTGGCACGCACGGAGGCTCCCCTCGTGACGGCGCCGCGGCGCACCCCACCACGGCCGCGGTGGGGTGCGCGGGTGGCAGCGGCCGTTGGACGGACGGCGGTGGAGGGAGGAGGGGGGCCGGGGTGGCGGCGGCGATGAGGAAGGTGGGGTGGCCGCGGCGACGCCCTGCGCTCGCTGGGGCGGGCGGCAACGGCGGCGGCCTCCGCGGCGGCGGCGGCGGGTGGAGCGTGGGGGCACGCTGCCGCCGGCGGTGCGCCCGTGGCGTGGTCGCCATTGACAACCGGACGGGGGGGGGCCGACTGGTGTGGGGGGGAGGGGGGTGGCGGGCGTGCCCCCCCCCCCCGCCGCTTCCGCGGCACGGCCCCCGCCCACCTCGACGCCCGCCGCCGCTGCCGCCGCCGCCGCTGCCGCCGTCCTCTGCCGCCACCGCCGCCGCCGCCGCCGCCGCCGCCGCCGCCACCGCCATAGCACCCATTGGCGTGCCTGCCGCCAGGCACCGCTGGCGTGCCTGCCGTTGACGTGCTGTCGACCGTCGCGGCGGGTGCACCGCGGCGGTCGTGGGGGGTTGGGGGATATACGTGCAAGGGGGGGGGGGGGGGGGGGGGGGGGGGGCGGCGCACAACGTGTGGAGAGAGAGGCGAGGCGGCCAACCGAGAGATGGGAGTGCGGGATGCGGGGGGGGTAGGGGGGTAAGGGGGGGGCGGGGGACTCGGCGTGGTTGCGACAACACCCCCATCCCAGCGTCCACCCTCCCCCCTCCCCCCCCGGCCGCCACCCCTTCCTCCCGCCGTGCGCCGCCACCTTGCGCCGTCGCCGTCGCCACCCGGCCGCTCGCCGCCGCCGCAATGTCCGGGGGATTTTGGCCCACCCGCGCCGGCGGGCGGGTGGGTGGGCCGGCCGATGGGAGGGGGGGGGGGGGGGGGGGGGCGGGGGAGAAAGAGGAGAACGCCTCCACAAGCGAGGTGAAAAAAAAAAAAGGGAAACAGAAAAGAAGCGAACCGCCACCAAACGGACCCAGTGTGGACCGACTGGCGGGCACCGGCGCCGGCGGCGGGGGGGCGGAGCTCCGCCGGTGGCGCAGTCACGCCACGGTTCCCCCCCAGTGGGCGGTGGCGGTGGCAGAGGGGGAGGGGGGAGAGCGTAACCACGGTACCGTACAGTACGGTACGTACTGTACTGGACGTACTGTACATACATACACCTGGGTGGCGGCGGCGGCAGGGCGGCGGTGGTGGCGGCGGCAGGGCAGTGGTGGTGGCGGCGGCAGGGAGGCGGTGGTGGCGGCGGCAGGGCGGCGGTGAAGGCGGCGCCGCTCCCCCCGCGTGGCGCCGATGGAAACCGCCGCCTCCGCCTCTGGCCGCGGCCGTGGTACTGGGTGGTACTGGCGACGCGGCCGCCGCAACCCCACCGGTCGCCCATGGAGGCAGCGGCAGCGGTGAGTGCTGCAGCTGGTGGCGACTGCGACGGCAATGGAAGCGGTGGTGGCGTCGGCAGCGCTGACGGTGACGGTGGCGGTGGGGGCGGTGGCTGTCGTGCGAGCCACGCTCCATCGAGTAGCAGGCCGCAGCACGGCCCCGGGGCCACCGACCGCAAGCGGTAAAGGCTCCGGTACGCCGCGCAACGGAGTCACAAAGGGAAAGTGATGGCACCTGTACGGCGGCCGCCGCCACCCAGAGCACCGCGAACATGTTCGCCCCAAGCTGTCAAGGGGAAGGAGTACCATTGGTGGGGGGAGGGGAGCGGGGGCGGGAGCGGATGGCATGCATATGCTCCGAGCGGGGGGTGGTGGGGGCGAGGCAGCGGTGTGCGCGTCCCTCGACCGCGTGCACGTGGTTGGGGTGCGTATGGCGGAGCAACGGATTCAGGATGGGCACTTTTACAGGCGCGTCACCGAGACTGCGGCTCCGCGGGTCTCTCCTGCGCACCCGTCCTGTTGCCAATCACGTCCCGTGCGAAAAAGACGGTTGGCACCCACCACCGGCCCTCTGCACGCGCCCTCGCGGTCCCAAGAGCCACCCCACCCCCACCCCCCCCCCCGGAATGCAATGGCACACCACCGTTCCCCATCCCGGCCCACCCCCCCACCGCTCAACGGCGGTCGGCGGGGGCCTCCTCCAGCTTGCACGCCAGCGTCTCGCCCGACGGGTAGGCGCGGACGACCACCCACTCGGTGCCCCACTGCATGGTCACCGGCGCGGACGGGGGCAGGGTTTGGCCCTCGGCGAGCGCCTCGGAGAGGGTGCACGTCTTGGCGCCGAGGGTGGCGGTGACCATGCCCTCGGCATTCTCAATCGTCGCCTGGGGCACCCACGGCTGCTGACCGGGCGCCGGCTGCCACGGCTGCTGCGGCGGCGCCGGCTGCCACGGCTGCTGTGCCGGCGGCTGGCCGGGCATGGTCGGCTGCCACGGCTGCTGTGCCGGCGGCTGGCCGGGCATGGTCGGCTGCGACGGCTGCTGCGCGGGGGGGGCGGGGCACGGCGCCGCCTGCCGGACCGCCGCGGGGATGGCCGCAGCCGACGCGGTCGCCGCCACGGCGAGCACCGTCGCGATGAAGGCGGTGCACTTCATCGTGAAAAGGGAAGTGGGCGGGGGGGGGGGGGGGGGGGGGGGGGGGGGGAGGGGTAGAGGGTTGAAGCGGGGGAAAGAAAAGGGGACGAGATGGCCGTGCGGGTGTGTGCGGGGGCTGGGGATGAGCTGTGATGGTTGCAGAGATGAGGGTATTGGCAGAGGACCAGCAGACGGGGAAGGTGACCCTTTTATGGGCCGAGCGCCCGCGACACGCGCGGCGGACAGAGCGTACCAAAGAGTAGTACGCGCAGGCGGGCGTAGGCGGGCACAGGCGGGCACAGGCGGGCACAGGCTGGCGTAGGCGGGCACAGGCGGGCACAGGCAAACGACAAGGCAGAGCGCCCTCAGCTACCAATCTACACGCCTTCCCACGACCATGGGCCGCACTGCGTAGTACGCACCACACGCAATCAGTGGGGTAGGTGCCGCTGTGGAAGCCTACGCCGACGTGCTGCGGCCAGTGCGTACGGTGAGTGCGATACACTCCTTCCGCGGTGCTCCCTTGACGGCCCAACGTTGATCCGCCCATGACCAACCTTCTCCAGCGCCCGACAGGCAGCTACCCCTCCCGTACGGGGGCCTACGTCGGCTATGCTCCACACTCCCTGAGACTGGAGCGCCCTCCCCACCTCCCCTCCCCCTCTTTCCACAATCTGCACCGCCCCTCACTGTTTGGACCAGTGGGTAATGGGTGGGCGCCCGCAGCCAACGTAGCGCACCCGCATGCCCAGTGCGCGCCGGTGGCAGCCCCGCAGCCTGGCAGCCCTCCCGACAGTCTCCCGTGATCGTCCTGTGGGCTTTCGCAGGGGCCGAGGCGAGGGGTGCGAGAGCCACGTTGCCGCCCGCCATTCAACGGCGCCCGCCGCGTGGCAGCAGCAGGCCCAGGATTCCCTCGTACTCCCGTAACGCAGCCTGGCCAGCCTCGCCCCGCGGTCCGCACGGGGCCCCACCCCTCGGCGCGTGTCAACGCGCGTCTACATTCTGTAGTGCTGAGCCGTCTCGCGGGGCGAGCCCGGTACGCGGCGCCTGCCCGGCAGGCTCTGTGACATGTCGTGGGGGCGGGGCGGGCGGGACGATGGCGCGTAACAGCCACCAAGCGTGCACACGGCCAAATGGCGAGGGGCGAGACGCCCCGGCCAATACATACCACCCCCACGTGAGGCGAGCGGCTGGTCCGTGCCAAGGGTGCATCACGGGGGGTACCCATGGACGTTTCCACACTCTCGCGCCGCTGGCGGCAGCCCCACCCCGCCGTCTGTTGTGGTCCATTTTAAACTTCTCACCACCACCGCGGAATCAATCCACCAAGTGGTATTGCAGCGTATTCCGATTCCGTGCTGACGAACCCCCGCGGCGGCACCACCGGCAGCGACTGCACCGGCAGCGACTGCACCCAGCGGCGCGCGCACGAGGGGGGCCGCCCGCCGCCTCGCCCCGGTCGGTCCCTCCGCGCCGGCCATGGCCACACGTGAGGAGCTGGTCCAGCCATGCAAGAGCCAAGCGTGATGTACAGCCTTGTCGGGGAGAGGCGCCTCCGGGCACGTGTCGTATGCACCAGCGGCGGGGGGGCCACGGTATTCCCTCCTACGTATACCCATCGCTACGGCACAATCCGCGTCTGCCCGATTCGCCATCCATCGTCCCTACGTTGATGATGGCAACGTTGACGAGCTCGCTGGGGCGCGCAGCTGACGGAAAAGCGTCGTCGACTGCCTAGCGAAATGATCGGCGTCGACCCGACGTGTGACCGCTGCCCGCGGAAGCCGTGGGACCCACACTCGGGCCGGGCGACGCACCTTTGGCAATCGTCGTTGATAGTTACCTCTCTGGCGCGCCTCGTCATCGCACACGTGTCTTGAGAAGATCTATCCTACCCATAAATTGCAGTTTTTTCACACTTTGTATGATCATTTGCGGAACGCGCAGTAAGACACGTGTACATTTGTTGCCGTGTGTTCGCCAAACCACTTGTGCTAGCTTGAGCTCGGATACCGTCGACTCCGGCTGGGAATATGTAGGAAAAGAGAGAGGGATGCAGTGAGAACACTGTCCGTGGGGCGTTTGTTGCCCATCTAATAGGCTTCCTGCTGATCTGTTTTTTTTCCCACCATGACATGGTAGGAAAAAACAGAATACATTGTATTTATGTACGCTTGCATGTAAAACAATAAAACAGAGCAAAAGTGATCCATATTTTTGCCAGGGACTGTATCTGCATTGGATTTTCGCCACGCCGCCAACACGGACGCTACGGTCCTTGGTACATACCTCCCCGGCGCCGACACGGCCGACACGTCTACAGTATCACCGCCACCGCTACAAAGTCAAGACTGTACCGCCACCGCTACCGCCACCAATTCGGCCCTCCCCCTCCGTCCCCCCCGCAACCCTTTGCCCCTGATTACCCCTGCGCTAACAATAGCGCGTGGGAGCGATGCAGGAGGGCCTGATCAACAGCTCCGACCTTTGGCAGAGGGCGCGAAACAGAGGACAAGAGAGAACCAAAACAGGCCAGGCACTGTTTAAACGGCCGACATGACCCAGTGTGGAAGAGAGAGGACCCCCCGCTCCCCCACCCCTTCCTCAGCACATTACACCCCACCCAGTCGCGTCGCCTAGCACCGCCGTCCCGCCCAGCCACGCACGGCGTGGTGGGCGCAGTCCATTAAACAAAAGAGCACACGGCGCGGATGACGCACCTGCCCCCTCAAAGAAGTACAACAGCAGGAGACACAAACGCACAAAAAATAGGCAGGGACGGTCTCATGCCAACGCCAGGGAATCACCGCACGCTCACCTTCGCGCGTCACCACCGCACGGCGGCAGTGTCCGCAGCGCACCCAACAAGCAGGCGCTGCTTACCAGCAGAGGAAGACCATCCCTTCCCCTCACCCGCAAAGCACGCGGCCGTCGAGCGCCGGGTTTACGCAAAGCACTTGGGCGCCGTACACACACCCCCCGTGCACGTGTAGCCGTCCCAGCAGAGCACCTCGGCATTGTCACACGCCGCGCACGGGCGGGCAAAGTAGCGGCAGGTGGCGCCGCCGGCGCCGCCGGCGCCCAGCCGGCACACCAGCCCGTCGGCGCAGCGGGCGCCTGCAAAGTTGCACAGCTCCCCGGCGGGGATGCGCGGCGGCGGCGGCGGCGCGGGCGGCGCAGGCGGCGACGGCGGCGACGGCGGCGGCGGCGGCGGTGCCGGCGTGGGTGGCGTCGGGGGGGCGGGCGCGGGCGGAGGCGCCGGCGGCGCCGGCGGTGGCGGCCGCACCGGCGGGGGGGGGGGGGGGGGGGGGGGGGGGGCGGCGGGGGCACAAAGACGTTGCACCCGCGGCGCTTGGAGCTGCTCCCCGAGCTGCCCCCGCACCCGTACTTGGAGCTGCTTGCCGCCGCGTCGTTGGCCAGCGTCACAGCCGCCACAGCGGCGGCGACCAGCGATAGGGTGGCGGCCTTGCGGAAGGACACCATCTTGTTGGAGCCGGGGGGGGGGGTGACTAAGGAGGCGTGTGCGCGTGGGAAGGGGGGGGGGGCTGGTGGCGGTGATGTGTGTGGCGCCGACGACGGGGGCGGTGGGTGCTCGGCAGCTGGCTGTGCGACGCGTGTGGGATGCGGAGGTGGAGTTGGCCCTTCTCAACCACCGCCCCCACCAGTCGCTCTTGTACGCCCACCCCGCGGCGGCCGCCCCCCCCCCCAGACGGCAACGCCGGCGCGACACCCCCCCCACGGCGCGGGGGTGCGCCCCGCCGTCGGCGGCGCCGTGGGCGGGCGGCGCGCCACTACGCAGGGCCCTGCAGCGGCGCTCTCCCCCCTGCCATCCCATTCCATGACCCCCCCCCCCCCCCCCCACCAGCGCACCTCCCCCTCTCCCCCCGCCCCCTGCGCCACGTCGCTTCCCCCCCCCCCCTGCCCCTTTCTGCTGCCGCCTCCCTCCCGCCGCCGCCACCACCACCACCGCCGCCGCCGCCGCCGCTGGTACAGGTTCCAGGCCTGGCCAGCGACGACAACCCCCGCCGCGTCGGGGCTGCCTACCGCGAGGGGCAGCAAGTGGGGGAAGCCGGCGGCTGGTGGCCAGTCCCCGCGGCGGGGTTGCGGGGGGGTGGGTGGCACACGCTGCTCCCGCCCATCCATAGCGGTGCAGGGGAATTGGGGGGGGGCGGGGGGTGGGAGGAGGGGGGGGGGGGGGGGGAGGCGGATTGGGCATATGGGGGTGGGTCTCCCCCGCGTGGCTGCCGCAACCGCCCCGCCCGGGGCCTCGTCGCCAGACAGGCGGCCCCCTGCAGGCAGCGGGAGGGGGGGGTGGCCCCCATCCGTCGGGGTGGCCACGCGCGGTGCGTGCGGCGGGTCGTTGAGTGGGTGCCCCAGGTGGTGCGGGCGCCTGGCACAGCGCCCTCTCACGAAGCGGCTCCCCCCCCCCCCCTCGTACACCCCCCCCCTCCCCCTCCCCCCCCGCCTCACCGTCTACCCACCCCCGCTTCGACACTCGCCCCCATACCTTACCCCCTCCTGCGTCCATCCATCCCTAGCGCTCCGAGTGGCCGCCCGGCCCCGCCACGGACCCCGTCTGCCTGCCCGCTACCGCATGAGCGCCACGGGTAGTGGCGGTGGGTAGTGAGGTAGTAGGCATGGTGCGCGGCGCTCCCCACCCACCCGATACAGATGGAGCGCATGGGTGGGCGCGGCGGTGCGGCCGCCACCAGCGGTACAGTACATCGCACCCCCCCATCCCCCCCATCGAGTGGCTGCTCCTCTACAACCCGCCACCCCCCCCCCCCCCTTTGTGTACAGGCAGGCAGGCAGTCAGTGGGAGAGTCCATGGGCAGGCCCACGACAATGGTGGGGCGTGGCGGGCGGGGCTACCGTCGACACCATCGCCGCGCCCTGCATGTCCCCCCGACCGCAAGCGGCGGTCCGCGGGACAGTGCACGAGGCATGGACAGGGCGCGCCCTAGGTAGCTAGCTGCGTCGCGGTCGCCGGCGACTGGCGGGTTGGTGTTCCCTACTCCATTATCCATCAATGGCAACAGGAAAGCTATGTCCACCGCGTTGCCTCACCGCGGGGGGCGCCTGGTTCCAACGGTGAAAGAAAAGTTCTTTTGTAGGTGACCCACAAGCAATTGACCTGAGGGTGAAAACGAAACACACATCCAACGTGACGTGCCCCCCCGCAGCTTGTCGGCGGCGCTGCCCACCCCGCCGTGGCCGCCAGCGTCGCGGCCTCCGCCACGGTCGGCCTCGCCCCCACCACTGCCGGCAGGAGAGGAGGAGGAGGGGAAGACGCTGCTGTCGCCGCCCATGATCGTCAACCGGGTCAAGGGCTGGGTCGCCCGCCGGCTGGTGTGAGGAGAGGAGCATGCTCGCTGCCTTCGAGGGCACGTACACGGGGGGGGGGTTGGGGGGGGGGGGGGAAGGAGGGAACAGCGGGGATGGATGGTGCGATGCGGTGCATCGTGCAGTCCCCATCGCCGGTTGGGAGGGTACCCACCCCCCCCGCCACGGAAGCATCGTCGAGGCGTACCTTCCGAAGTTTTTCTTTCTTTTTCCTCGTCCCTCCCACCCGTGACTGCGCGGCGGGGCGGGGCCGCGGTCAGCGGCGTCGCCCCCGGGTCTACGACACTTCGTGCTCCCCGCCCTCCCTCCCCCCCTCCACGAATTGCTACTAGCCAACCCCCACCTTTTCCTCTCCATCCCTCTTGGTAACTCGAGTGGCCGCCGTTCTCAACCAGCGGCTGTACAGGCCTTCGCATAGAATACACAAGAATAAAAAGGTCTCTACGGATGGAAATGAAAAAGGGTGCATGCCGGAGCGTGGAGGGGGTCCTACCGATAGCCCACGGGCCCCAGTGCTCCCACCACGACCACCTGTTCCGCCCCGCCGCTTCTCACCGCCATCCTGCCCGCCCGCCCACGCACGGCGTGGTGAACACAGGCAACCTCAAAAGCATAGATACAAACACTATGCGAATGGCAACGGCCCGCCCGCACACCACAAAAAAAGACATAAACAACTGCTGGGCGTCACACCCCCACCTCAGCAAGCATCACCGACACGGCGGCGGGGTCCGCGACCATCACCGCCCCCGCCCGACCCCCCGCAGCAGCAGACGACAACAGCCAAGCGCGCCTCCTCGCGCTTACGCAAAGCACTGGTTGGCCGTGCACACACCCCCCGTGCACGTGTACTCGTTCCAGCACAGCGCCTCGGCATTGTCACACGCCGCACAGGGACGCACATAGTAGCGGCACGTCGCCACCCCCGCGGGGCCGCCCGCGCCCAGCCGGCACACCAGCCCGTCGGCGCAGCGGGCGCCCGCAAAGTTGCACGGCTGCCCCGCGGGGATGCGCGGCACCGGCGCCGGCCGCGGCGGCGACGGCGGCGACGGCGGCGGCGGCGGCGGCGGCGGTGGCGGCGGTGCGGGGGTCGCTGGCGCCGGCGCGGGTGGCGCAGGCGCGGGCGGCGCCGGCGCAGGCGGCGCCGGCCGCGGCGGCCGCACCGGCGGCGGGGGGGGGGGGGGGGAGGCGGCGGCGGCGGGGGCACAAAGATGTTGCACCCGCGGCGCTTGGAGCTGCTCCCCGAGCTGCCCCCGCACCCGTACTTGGAGCTGCTTGCCGCGGCGTCGTTAGCCATCGTCACAGCGGCCACAGCGGCAGCGACCAGCGCAATGGTGGCGGTCTTGCGGAAGGACACCATCTTGGCGGGGCCGGGGGGGGGCGGGGGGGCAAGGCAGCCACAGGGAGGGAGGCCGACGTGCGTCGACGAGAAGGGCCGAGGGGGGGGGGGGGGGGGGGGCAGAAGGAGGGGCGCCGCGGCGCGACTCTGCGACGACTGGCTTGTGTGGTGGCTGTGGTCGGGGAGGCGGCCGTGGGATGAGGATGGAGGCTGCCGAGTCGCTCACCCCCGTCACCGTCAGCCGCTCTTGTACGCCCCTGCCACGCCGGCCCGCCGTGTGCCAACCACCTCGTCGGACCATCCCGCCCTGGGCGGCCAGCCGTGGGTGGCCGGCACCCCAGCACGCAGCTTGCTGCCGCAGCCACCCCGCCCACCCTCCACCCTCACAGCCATTCCCGCCGCCGCCCCGCGACGAAAGACCACCGCCCCCTCCCCGCGCCGGCAGTCGGCCGCGGCCCACCCTCCACCGCCACGCCGTGGCGTGGCGCGAGGCGCGGGCTGGCGCACGGCGCTGGGGGAAAGGGAAACAGGGCAGAGTGGGTGACACCCAGCCCTCCCCCCCCCCGTGTTCCCGCACCCGTGGGGGTGGGGCGTGGGGGGAGCATGGAGGTGGGGAACCCCTCCTCCTGGACCCCCCCCCACCCCGCTTACCAATGACAGCCGCGCCACCCGCCTCGCGAGCCTCGCCAGATGGCCATCTGATTGGTGGTGTGGCTCATCCCTGGGATGACCGGGAGGAATGGGTGCCCGGGATGGGGGTGGCCCCCATGGGTGCCCCGGGTGGTAAGTGGGGCCCGAGCATCCTCCCCACGGGGCGGAGGTCGCTCCCGCTCTCGCCTCTCCATCCTCTCCGCCCCCTTCATCGTCCCCCCCCCCCCCCCCCCCCCCCCCCCCCCCCCCCCCCCGTCATCACCGCCAGCCGCGCCTCGGGCGCTCCCCTACCGCCCATCCATTGGGCTTGCTCCAACGGGCCGGGGCTCCCGCCGCACGGCCTTTCCTAGGCATAAGGCCCTGCCTCGGGGTCGCCGCCGACGACCGCCAGGCAGGTCTCCCCTCCTCCTTCATCCATGGAGAGAGAGATACGGGCACGAGGCAGGCCACGGCCAAGGCGACTGGCAATGGCCAACGCGCGTTGCCTCACCGCGGAGGGGTGTGGCCGCCTGGTTCCAATGGTGAAGACAAACGTGTTTTCTTGTGTTCTCAAAGAACTGCTTTCATGACCCACCAGCACTTGACATGTGGGTGAAATGAAGATGAAACGCGCATCGAGGGTCACGAGGGCGTGGCACAAAGCGCGAGACGGGGCTTGCACGACAGCGTTGCTCCGTAGATCCCCAGTCGAACAGCAATGTCAATGCAATGCAACGAGACGGACACACTCACTGGACTCTGCGCCGACGCGCATTCGGTTCTGCGATGGTCGTCTGCCTCCGTCTTGTCCTTCTCTCCAGCACACCCCGCCCGTCTCGTCCATCCAACCCCACACCGCCGCGGTCTCCCACACCAGCGACGGCTGGGGAAGAGGGAGGGCGAGGAGCAGCCACCACCCTCGCCCCTGACCATGAACCGTGTCTCAGGCTGGGGCGCTCGTCGGCGGATGTGAGAAAAGGGGAGCGGGGGAGGAGGGGCCCCCCGCGGCGAGAGCGACGTACATTTGCTTTGACTGTGCCGTGCTTCTTGGGCTCGCAGGTCGAACAGCGGTGAAGATGGAGTTCGTTCAAGCCGGAGGTCCTTCGCTCCCGCAAACACACATCCCACCCGTCTGTCGCCGTGAGTGCCGGTGAAACGTGGCGCGAGCAGTGTCGACGCACGACACGGGGGCCATGTCTCTTGCCGCCGCTTCTCGTCTCCTGCTCGTCCGCCTCCTCCAGCTCCCCGATGTACTGCCCACCGCTCGACGCCGTCGTGTGGCGACGTTGAGGCGGCTGTCACGGTTCCATCAGTCCGACCGAACACTCGTACAATATAAAAATCGGGCCTTTACGCGTGGCAATGACACGGAGTGTGCGACGGAGAGCCGAGCAGAGTCCTCTGTAGGACCCCGTCCACCACCCACCCCTACAGCGGTACCCATCCCGTCCCACCTATTCCCACCACCAACCCACCCGCCCACGCACGGCGCGGCGGGCACAGACCACTACAATGAGGAACATCGCGGATGACCCGCCCACTCCCCCAAAAATACATAGGGGGGACCGCCGCTCCCCAGCTCACAAAACAAAGACCACTCACGGCCGCACGTCGACCTCCCCCTCCGGCGCCCAACGCGATGGCCGCCCGACCTGCAACGACTCGTCTCCTCCTCTGCAGCATGCGTCACCACCGCACGGCGGCAGTGTCCGCGACCGTCACCGCCTCGCCCAACCACCTTTGGCCACTGACGACAGCAGCCAAAGAGTCCCCGCTTCCTTTAGGCAAAGCACTTGTTGGCCGTGCACACTCCCCCCGTGCACGTGTAGTTGTTCCAGCACAGCGCCTCGGCATTGTCACACCCCGCACAGGGGCGCACATAGTAGCGGCACGTCGCCACGCCGACGGGGCCCCCGGCGCCCAGCCGGCACACCAGCCCGTCGGCGCAGCGGGCGCCCGCAAAGTTGCACGGCTGCCCCGCGGGGATGCGCGGCACCGGCGCCGGCCGCGGCGGCGACGGCGGTGACGGCGGCGGCGGCGGCGGCGGCGGCGGCGGCGGCGCGGGCGCCGGCGTGGGAGGCGCGGGGGGCGCCGGCGCGGGCGGCGCCGGCGCGGGCGCGGGCGGCGCCGGTGCAGGCGGCGGCGGCGGCGGCCGCACCGGCGGCGGCGGGGGGGGGGGGGGGGGCGGCGGCGGCGGCGGCACAAAAAAACACCCGCGGCGGCGGCGCTTGGAGCTGCTCCCCGTGCACTTGAACTTGGAGCTGCTCGCCTCGGCAGCGTCGGCCAGCAGCGCTGCCGCCACGACGGCGGCGACGAGCGCGACGGTGGCGGCCTTGCGGAAGGACACCATCTTGGCAAGGAGGGGGGGGCGGAGGCACGCACAGAGGCGCGCGAGCGTCAAGCGCGGGGAGGGCGGGTGGGGGTGGTGTTTGCCGACAGGAAGGGGGGGGCTCTGGGATGGCGGGCGGTGTTGGGAGGTGTGGCGGGTGCGGCGGTGTGGGATGAGGAAGGCTGGCTGTTCATCGTCGAATGGCGCCTCCGCCGGCCGCTCTTGTACGCTCCCACCGCGCCGGCGCCCCGTCTGCAGATGCTTCCCGTCCGGGTGCCCCCGCCGTGGGGCGCCAGCTGTGGGCGGCCGGCAACCTCGCACGCAGCTTGCTGCAGCAGACCCCTTCCCCCCCCCGTTTCCCCCCCCGCTCCAGCTTGGTCCGAGCTCTCCACCCCCGAGCCGCCCAGGTTGTGGGTCCTCCCCCCGCGGTCCTGGCAAACCCGCCCCCCCCTCTCCATCCGCTTCACCACTGCCGGTCACCGTCCCCGGGCGGTATGCCGACCGGCCGTCAGCCACGCCGACCGAGACGCCGCGGCTCCGCTCGAGGCGTGGGATGGCGCACGATGGTGTGTGCAAAGGAATGGATGAGGGGTGGGGCGCCCCAGCCGTCGCCACCCCCCCCATCCCCCCTCTTCCAGTGGGAGGGTAGTGGCGCTGGGGAGGACATGGGCCATGAAGGTGAGGCACCCCCGCCGCCGCCGCCGCCGCCGCCGCCGTCGCCGCCGCCGCCGCCGCCGCCGCCGTTGCCGCCAGCAGCGCGTCTCCCCCGCCGGCGGGTACGGCCAGCCGTCCCCTGCTGGGATGGGGGGCGGGTGGCTCCCCCGCGGGGGCGGCCCCGCGCGGTGGGCGCGGCCGGCTCGTTGGGTGGGTGCCCCGGGTGGTGCTGGCGCGCGGAACGGGGGACGCGCACGGTGTGGCTCTCCCCACCTGCTTGCTCACCCCCCCCCCCCCCCCCCCCCCCCCCCCCCCCCCCCCTCTCCTCCCGCTTCCTCCTCCCCCTCACCCCAGACGCACCTCGTCCGCACCGCCGGTGCGCCCATCCATTGCTTCTCCCCCCCCGACCTTGGCGGCGCGCCCCCGCCGCACCCGGCCCTCCCACCGCCGCCGCCGCTGGTCGCACCGCGGCGGCCGGCGGTCAGCCGGCAGCGGTCAGCCACCGGCGGTCGCCCCCCCCTTCCCAGCCGCTCTCCGGGAAGTGTCGGAGGGGGGGAGGGGGGGGGGGGGCGGAGGGAGGGCGCCCCCCCACCCCGCCCCGGGGAGAGCGCACACGCCCCCCCCCCCCCCGCCCCCCCCGGCTCGACGCCATCCCATTCCACTGCGGAGCTCCCCACGCGGCTGCCCCCCCGCGGAACGCCCACGCCCACGCCCGCCCGCACCGCGGAGGCGGGAGGGCCGTGCGGCGGCAACGCCGCCTGCGCTGTGGGCTGGGACTGCCATTGGATGGGCGCGGGAGGGGGAGGAGCGCCAGGGGTGCACTGGAGGGAGAGGCGGGGAAGGGGGGGGGGGGTGGGTTGGGGGGGGGGGGGGGGGGGGGGGGAGCGGGAGAGCGGGGGAAGCGGGGGGGGCGCTCTCGTCTGCCACCCCACCCGCGCGGCTCCTGCACCCACACCAGGCACCCATCATGCGTGGTCTTCCCATGGATGAGAGCCACCCCCGCCTACAAACTGGCGACTGCCCAGCCACTTGGGGCTGGCGGCGCGGCGGCCATTCGTGATGGTGGCGGGGGGGGGGGAAGGGGGCAGCGGGAGTCTGATCGCCCTCACGGAGCATGGACATGGTGCTCCCCCCAAGCCCCACTCTCTCTCTCTGTGCAGGCTGGGAGTGCTGGGGGCTGGGGTTCCCCACCCCTCAGCCCCTCATGGATGCTGTCCCACACCCCCCCCGCCAGCCGACCCGCGCCTCGCACGGCGCCGAGGCGCGGCGGTCGCCGTGGCTGACGGCCGGCATGGCCTCCTGGCCGGGATGGCGACCCGCAGTGGCCAAAACGGATGGAAGGGGGAGCGGGGGGGCTACACGCACGCGGAGGGGGAGCCACGCCCTGTGCCGGTCGGGCATGGCAAGCAGGGAGCCAGAGCCGGCCGGCATGAATCAGTCGTCGCCCCTCCCCCCCGCCGTTGCTTGCCTGCTGCTCCCCCCTCAAGAACGTGAACCGACGCAGTCGACGCCCGTGCAGCCCGCCACGGTCCCCTCCCGCAAAGCGACCCAGTGGCCAAGGGCGGCCGCGCCGGCGACAGTCCCGCCCCGCCGCCGCGCGGGGTGGCCTCTGTCAGGACTGTGGACGAGTGCCAGCCCGCGTCACGGTGCAGGTGGCACCGTGGTCGGCGGCAGCCGCCGCGAGCGCAGGTGCGGGTGGTGGGGCGGGCAGACGGTGGCGACACCAGGGAAAGAGCCCACCCCTGGACGACGGAACCAACAGCAAAGGGGAAGGCGCACCCCCCCCCCCCCCGGTCGCGTCCATTGACGCCACTGACCAGCAAGCAGTGCGCCCCCGCGCCACGAGCGACACACGGATGTGCGCCCCGCAGCTCGGGCTCTGTGTCCATCTACTGTTCTTCTCGAAACACGTTGAACACTGGCCACTTGATGGTGTCATCTGTACTGTACCGAACAAGAAGGTACCCGGCTGTCCGTTGCTTGTCCTTGCCCCGTGATACCAACGCCGCCAGGTACCAACGAGTAACACCACGCACCATGATGCCTTCCACTACCGTTCCTGTCTCTGGTAGCCCAAAAAAATCAGTGAGCATCTGTTGTATGTCGGCCAGGAGAGCGCCTTTCCAACAAAGAAGCAACAGAAAACAGTGCCCAGCACGTTGCACTTGACCTTGCCTAAATAGAATACTCCATATTCTATTCCTCGAACCACACTTGTCATCATACGTATCCTCACAGGACAGGTCAGGGTCTCCAAACAGTGCAATAGGATCCAGCTGATCTCCGTGGCGGCCAGTCCTCGGCTGCCGCCTGGGCACGCACGCCGGCCTATCTTCCCCGCCCGCAGGTGCTCCTGCCCCCCTCGCGGCCAGTCCTTTGCAGCCGCGTTGCCCCCACGTGGCCCCTTTTGGAGAGGCGCCCCGCGGGCGTGGCGTGCACGCCCTCGGGGCGCCTCTCCTAAAGGGGGCACCTCGTCATCTGCCCCTCCAACCACAGGCGCCCCGTCGGCTCCCCCCCCCACTCCTCGTCCCCGCCCTTCCTCCTCGTGCACACGGGTAACGCACCTCTGGCGCCGCTCCCCCCTCCGCCTGTCGACGACATGGGGACATAGGTCATGGCGCTCCCCCGACCTTTCCCCCCCTCCCCCTCCCCCCCGTCGCCGGCCCGCGGGAGCCCCCATCGACGCCCCCGCCGCCACCGCGGTCGCCGCACCCGCCGCAGCGGGGGGGCGGCTGTGGCGGCTGTGGTGGCCGCCGCCGCGGCCGCGGCCGCGGCCGTGGGGTTGGCCTGGGCGTCCGTCGCCGCTGCGCGCATCCTCCTCTTCCCGCCGCCTGTCAATGGGGAGTATAGCCAACTGTCCCGACTTTGCTGGCTCCCGTGCCACCTCCCCGAAGACCGCCGCGGCGGCAGTGGCGGCTGCGGCGGCGGTGGCGGCGGCAGTGACGGCGGCAGCAGCGGCAGCGGAGGCGGCGGCGGCGGGGATGGCGGGGAGGACGGCTCCTCCGCGGCCGCCCCTGCCATGCGCGAGGCCCCGCCGGATGTGACGATGGTGGAGGGCCGCGACGCAGAGGACAGCTTGCTGACCATTGAGGCCGTGGCGCGTGCCATCCACGAGGCGTCCCCGTCGGCGGCCAAGCGGGTGGGCGCGCACGTGCGCGTGACGCCCGCCTATGGGGAGGACATCCCATGCCCAGAGGCGGGCGGGCGTGCCGCGGGCGGCGTCCGTGCCACGGCGGTGGACGCGCAGCTGCTCGAGGCGATGAGCCTCCGCCGCAACAGCGTCGGCGGCGCCCTCTACCGGCAGACGGGATAGTTTTAGGAGCTCGCCGCCGCCATCTCCATCGCGGGCGTCTGCATTGACCGCGGGTGTGCCCACCCGGCGGCGGTGCACACAACGGGGGAGGCGCCGCTGCTAGCGTGCGCGGGGACCCCCCTGGTGAACGCCACCGCCGGGTGGGACTGCGAGCCGGGGGCGGCCGTAGGGGGCACCCCCGTCCTGACCTACACCCCGCCTGGCGGGGCGGGTGGCGGTGGCGGCGCGGGGACGGTGCTGGTGCCGATGCACCGGCGGGACCTGCTGTCGCTGGGCCGGGGGCTGCTGGCCGCCGCCGACTGGCTCGGCCCCGCCGCACGCGGCGGGTACGGGGTGAGCGCGCCGGTCAGCCTGACCTTCCCCCCCGTGCCTGGGCGTGCATGGCACCCTGACAGAGGCCGTGCAGGTCCCCAAGGCGCTGCGACGGCTCGGCGACAGGCGGTCTGGCCAGATTGGCACCGCCGCGACGGGCCCCCGCCCACTGCCACGGGCGGCCGGCGGGGCTGCCAGTACCCCCTGGGTCGACGCCCTCTCCTACATCTTTTGCTCGGGGCGGGTGGCCGCGTTTGCGCGCACCCCGACGCTGTGCGACGGCGTCACCCCCTACCGTAGCTCCCCGCGGGATGCGGTGAGCAGGGGCGGCGCCCCAACGGGCGGCCAGCCCTTTCAAGACCGCACCGGCCCGGGAGCCCGCATGGAAACCCGCTGGCTGGTGCCGACGCAGTACCGGTGAGCCACGTCGGCCACTGACGCAGGGGTGCTGCTCAACTGGACCGCCGAAGGGGTGGCCGTTGTGCCCGTCGCCCCGCCGCACCCCTTTCTCGTCGGCCGCGGCCTGCGGGAGCTCAACCCTGCCATTGCCGAGGAGCGGGCGCTCGCCGCCGCCCTCACCCCCCGGCTGCCGCTGGTCAACGTGTCGCGGCCCCATGGGCTGGTGGCGTCGGCGACGGAGCTCGTCCCTCTCATCCGCCCCCGCCTGTCCGCGGGCCTCAAGCCCGAGCTGGCCCGCCTCGCTTCCCAGTACGACCGTGCCGTCATTGGCACGGAGGAGCCTGCCGACCCTGCCTCGCCCAGCACGGTTATCATTGCGGTGGTGGTGCTCATCCCATAGTGCTCGCCATGCTCCACTACTTCCTGCGCGTCCCGCGCGGGTGGACGCCCCACCGCGTCGGCTACCTGGCCGTCTTGGCGGGCCTCCTCGGCCTGAGCCTCCTCGGCATTGGGAGCGTGGCGTGGGCAGAGGTGGCCGGCGCCGCCTGGCGAGCGACCGCCCAGCGGACGGCCACGGCGGTGACCATGTCGCCGGTCGCGGACGGCTCAGAGGGGTGGGAGGCGGGCGCGGTGGGGAGCGTGGTCGTCCACGAGGAGGCGATCCTGCTGGTCGTCCGCAACGGCTACCACCCATGCCTGGTGGTGGGGGTGGCCCGCGCTTCCGCTGCCGCCGCGGCGGTCGTGGCGGTGCCCCTGCTGGTGGCCGCTGCCGTGCTGACGCGCAGGGAACGTTGGCGGCGGCGGCGGGGGGCGCTGCTGGCGGGGGGGGTGGTGGAGGTCGGCTCGACCGGGGCAGGGGGGAAGGGCGCCCCCCAAAAAGTGGCGGGAGGGGCGGGAGCGGGGGGCGGCGCCCAGCCGGTGGCAGGAGGGGGGGGGGCGGGCAATGGCACACCGCCTGGGGGGAACAAGGGTGGGGACGCCAAGGCCACTGTGCAGTGCACTTTAGTCCGATGGGTGGCCGCGTCACACAGGGAAGCGGGGGCGGACAGGACCAGCGTCACGCTCTGCAACAAACCGTATGTACAGGGGGTCTTCCGAGACGGACGTGGCCTCACTCTGGGCTAGAGGGCCCACGCTCTGCAGGGTCGCCCGCAGCGCCTGTTCTGCCGAGTCTGAAATGACTGTGCTCCTACGAGGCCCGCCCCTGTGGTGCAGACAGCGCCAAGCGGACCCACTATAGCGACGGCGAGCGCCCCAGCCCGTGACATGGGTAACGATCAGTCGCGGGGGTGGCGGCCGCTCCTCGCCCTCCCTCTTCCCCAGCCGTCGCTGGTGTGGGAGATCGCGGCGGTGTGAGGTTGGATGGACGAGACGGGCGGGGTGTGCTAGAGAGGACGGGACGGAGGCAGACGACCATCGCAGAACCACGTGCGCGTCGGCGCAGAGTTGTGTCCGTCTCGTTGCATTGCATTGACATTGCTGTTCGACTGGGGATCTACGGAGCAACGCTGTCGTGCAAGCCCCGTCTCGCGCTTTGTGCCACGCCCTCGTGACCCTCGATGCGCGTTTCATCTTCATTTCACCCACATGTCAAGTGCTGGTGGGTCATGAAAGCAGTTCTTTGAGAACACAAGAAAACACGTTTGTCTTCACCATTGGAACCAGGCGGCCACACCCCTCCGCGGTGAGGCAACGCGCGTTGGCCATTGCCAGTCGCCTTGGCCGTGGCCTGCCTCGTGCCCGTATCTCTCTCTCCATGGATGAAGGAGGAGGGGAGACCTGCCTGGCGGTCGTCGGCGGCGACCCCGAGGCAGGGCCTTATGCCTAGGAAAGGCCGTGCGGCGGGAGCCCCGGCCCGTTGGAGCAAGCCCAATGGATGGGCGGTAGGGGAGCGCCCGAGGCGCGGCTGGCGGTGATGACGGGGGGGGGGGGGGGGGGGGGGTGGGACGGTGGGGGGGGGACGATGAAGGGGGCGGAGAGGATGGAGAGGCGAGAGCGGGAGCGACCTCCGCCCCGTGGGGAGGATGCTCGGGCCCCACTTACCACCCGGGGCACCCATGGGGGCCACCCCCATCCCGGGCACCCATTCCTCCCGGTCATCCCAGGGATGAGCCACACCACCAATCAGATGGCCATCTGGCGAGGCTCGCGAGGCGGGTGGCGCGGCTGTCATTGGTAAGCGGGGTGGGGGGGGGTCCAGGAGGAGGGGTTCCCCACCTCCATGCTCCCCCCACGCCCCACCCCCACGGGTGCGGGAACACGGGGGGGGGGGAGGGCTGGGTGTCACCCACTCTGCCCTGTTTCCCTTTCCCCCAGCGCCGTGCGCCAGCCCGCGCCTCGCGCCACGCCACGGCGTGGCGGTGGAGGGTGGGCCGCGGCCGACTGCCGGCGCGGGGAGGGGGCGGTGGTCTTTCGTCGCGGGGCGGCGGCGGGAATGGCTGTGAGGGTGGAGGGTGGGCGGGGTGGCTGCGGCAGCAAGCTGCGTGCTGGGGTGCCGGCCACCCACGGCTGGCCGCCCAGGGCGGGATGGTCCGACGAGGTGGTTGGCACACGGCGGGCCGGCGTGGCAGGGGCGTACAAGAGCGGCTGACGGTGACGGGGGTGAGCGACTCGGCAGCCTCCATCCTCATCCCACGGCCGCCTCCCCGACCACAGCCACCACACAAGCCAGTCGTCGCAGAGTCGCGCCGCGGCGCCCCTCCTTCTGCCCCCCCCCCCCCCCCCCCCCCCCGGCCCTTCTCGTCGACGCACGTCGGCCTCCCTCCCTGTGGCTGCCTTGCCCCCCCGCCCCCCCCCGGCCCCGCCAAGATGGTGTCCTTCCGCAAGACCGCCACCATTGCGCTGGTCGCTGCCGCTGTGGCCGCTGTGACGATGGCTAACGACGCCGCGGCAAGCAGCTCCAAGTACGGGTGCGGGGGCAGCTCGGGGAGCAGCTCCAAGCGCCGCGGGTGCAACATCTTTGTGCCCCCGCCGCCGCCGCCTCCCCCCCCCCCCCCCCGCCGCCGGTGCGGCCGCCGCGGCCGGCGCCGCCTGCGCCGGCGCCGCCCGCGCCTGCGCCACCCGCGCCGGCGCCAGCGACCCCCGCACCGCCGCCACCGCCGCCGCCGCCGCCGCCGCCGTCGCCGCCGTCGCCGCCGCGGCCGGCGCCGGTGCCGCGCATCCCCGCGGGGCAGCCGTGCAACTTTGCGGGCGCCCGCTGCGCCGACGGGCTGGTGTGCCGGCTGGGCGCGGGCGGCCCCGCGGGGGTGGCGACGTGCCGCTACTATGTGCGTCCCTGTGCGGCGTGTGACAATGCCGAGGCGCTGTGCTGGAACGAGTACACGTGCACGGGGGGTGTGTGCACGGCCAACCAGTGCTTTGCGTAAGCGCGAGGAGGCGCGCTTGGCTGTTGTCGTCTGCTGCTGCGGGGGGTCGGGCGGGGGCGGTGATGGTCGCGGACACCGCCGCCGTGCGGTGGTGACGCGTGGTGAGGTGGGGGTTGGCGTCCGGGAGGACGCTATTTGTCTCTTCCATCCATAAACTCTGTTTGTTTTGCTTGTATGACTGAACTAGTCTGTCTGAGCGGTGGCACCATGGCAAGCCACCTCTGCGGCTCCGCTCAAAGGCACCGAGCCGTGGGCAACGCGGCGGGGAGCGGGCGGAGATGAACGGCGCGAAGGGGGGCGCCCACGCTCCCAGCGCACGGGCCCTTGTTCTCAGGTTGCCGACGCTGCGCTTCGCTCGCCCCAGCCCGCTGTCGTGGTACTGAACCTGACGGGTGGGGGGTCGAGACGGAAAGACCTTTCAGCCTATTTGGCTTCGAAAGGAAGGGAGATGCCGAGGAGCCGCGCCGTGAGGGGGGAGAGGGGACCACTCCTGGCGCCCCCTGCACCGCCGGCCACCCAGCCCTCGACCTTGCGCGTCTCGAGTTTTGAAGCTCGTGGGTGAGGTGCGAGGCGCATGGGCCATGGTGCTCACCGAGGTACCTACCTACCGCGACAACCCGTGGCGCAGGAGAGCCGTGGTTGGGATGCCGACCACCCGAGGGTCCAAGAGGGATATATGGACAGAAGAGGGGCGTGGCCGGCCCCAGCCGGCCGCCGGCCACTACCCCGCCCCGCCGCAGACAGCAGAGGGTGGCACAGACGAGCGCAAAAAAAAAAAAAAAGACCGGAAAAAACGCCTCGACCATGCTTCTCCGCAGTGGGGGGGCGCGCACCCCCCCAGCCGGCCACGGGGCCTACACGACGCACCGCGGCGCGCCATCCACCCCCGCTGCTCCCCCCCCCCCCCCCCTTTGCAACTGCCCTCGCTCTTCTTCTTCTCACACCCGCCGGCGGGCGCCCCAGCCCTTGACCCGGTTGACGCTCATGGGCGGCGGCGGCAGCGCCTCCCCCCCCTCCCACTCGCCCGCCGGCAATGGCGGGGGTGGCGCCGACGGCGGCGGAGGGCGCGACGGCGGCGGCGACGGCGGGGTACGCCGTCCCGCCGACGCGCCGCGAGGGGGCGCCGACGCACCGCGCGGTGGCGACGACGGCCGCACAGGCGGCGGCGGCGGCGGCGGCGGCGGCGGCGGCGGCGGCGGCGGCGGCGGCGAGAGTGGCGCGGGTGGTGCGGTGCCCCCCCCGCCGCCCCCCCCCCCCGCGTCGGCGGGCAGCGCCGGGGCGGTGGCCCCCCCCGCGAGGAGGGCCTCCATGTCGGCGACGCCGAGGCGCTCCTCTGGGAGCGCCGCCCAGGCGCCCTCGACCGCCGCCGCCACCGCCCCCCCCCCCCGGCGCGGCGGCGGCCCCGGGCGCCCCCCCCCCAGCACGTGGCCCGCAATGGCCGCCGCGGACAGCCCCGCGTAGGGGGGGGCGCCCGCAAAGAGCTCCCACAGCATCACCCCCACCGCGTAGGCGTCGACGCGGCGGCCGCGGGTGACCAGCGGGGGCTCGTCCGTCGCCGCCGGGGGGAGGAGGAGGTCGTCAAACGCGGCGCCGGGGGTGGACGCGAGGGCCTCGGGGGGGAGGTACGCCACGGGGGGGGTGGGCGGGGGGCGGGCGCCGGCCGGGAGGGGCGGGGGCGGGGGGGGGGACCGGTAGCCCCCGGCGCTGCCGCCAACGTCCCCGCCGCCGCCGCCGCCGCCGCCGCCGCCGCCGCCGTCGACGGCGGCAAAGGAGGCGAGCGACAGGGGCGGCCGCGCGGCGCCCCCCCCCGCGGTGCCCCCCCCGCCATAGACGCCCGTCGGGGAGGTTGGCGTTGGCGGCAGCGGGCTGACCCCCCCCACCTCTGGGGGCACCACCCCCCCCAGCACCACCCCAGAGGTGCCCACCACCCACTCCCGCAGGGGCACCGACAGCCCCACCGCCGCGGGCGTCAGGCGCCCGTGCACCAGCCCCGCCGCGTGGAGGGCGGCGACCGCCCCCGCCAGCCGCCGGCCGATATCCGCCGCGACCGGCGCGGCCAGCGCGCCGTGGCGGGCCGGGGTGTGGAGGGCGGCGAGGCCGGCGGCGAGCGTGCCCCCCGCCGCGGCGGGGGTGACCGTGTGGAGGGGCCGGCCGGGGCGGGCGGCGGTGAGGCCGGCCAGGCCGGCAAGTGCCGCGTGCCGCCGGCCGGCGGCGGCGAGGCGCCGCAGCGCCGCGACGCCGTCGGGGGACAGGCGGGCCGGGCCGCCGGGGAGGGCAGAGAGGGTGACGGCGGCCGCCGCGTCGACGGTGGCGGCGGTGGGCGCCGCGGCGGGCGGGTCGGGGGGGGGCGGGGACAGCCGCGACGGGTGGATGTAGGGGACACCCGCGTCGCCGTCGCTGCCGCAGCTGACACCGTCTGTCAGGCCCGCGTCGGCGGCGGCGGCCGCCTCCTCCGCTGCGAGCGGGCCGCCAGCGGCGGCAGCGGCAGCGGCAGCGGCAGCACCAGCGGCGGTGGCGTGGGGCGCACGGGCGCCCCTTGTCCCGCCGCCACCTCCCCCCCCCTCGAGCAGCCGCAGCAGCCCATAGTGGGGCACCGCCCCGCCCAGCGGCAGCCGACACAGCCCACAGGTGAATGGCGGCGACCACCCCCCCCGCAGCAGCCGCCGCACGCAGCCCCCACACCCGACGGGGTGCCCACAGCTGGCGCCAATGTACGGCACCCGCCCGCCCAGCGTCGTGACGGAGGGGGTGGGGGTGGCCGCAGAGGGGCCGGCGGCGGGCGCCGCGGCGGGCGCCGCCGCCGCCGCCGCCCACCCGCCATACGCCTCCCCACATACGGGGCACGAGAGGCTGCCGCCGGCCGCGGCGGGCGGGCGGTAGACGACCCCGCCGCCGCCGCCGGCGCCCAGCCGCAGGCAGCCGAGCGCGTCGGCGGCGCCGGCGGCGCCGGCGCCCACCGCCCACAGCCGCACGCTGCCGGCCGCGTCGGCGGCCGCTACCCAGGCGCCCGCCGCGGCGACCGCGTGGACACCAGCGCCGCCCGCCCCCCGCGCCCCGCCATCGCCACCGCCACCGCCGCCGCCACTCCCGCCGCCGTTACCGCTGCCGCTGCCGCTGCCGCCCGCCCCCCCCAGGCGGGTCACCCCCGCCCTGCCACGCCCCCCTCCCCCCCCCCCCCCCCCCCCCCCCCCCCCCCCAACATGCCCTGCAGCGCCCGCCCAAGGCCTCCGAGCACGGCGGCGGGCCCCTGGCCCCTCCCCCCCCCCCCCCCCCCCCCCCCGCGTCGGCGGCCGCCCCCGCGTCGGCCAGGTCCCACACCACCACCCCCCCGTCCGAGCAGCCGCCCACCACGCGGACCCCCCCCCCGGCGGCGGCCGACACGGCAACGGCCAGCACCTTTGCCTGCCGGGAGGACCCCGACGACCCCCCCGCCCCGGCGGGAAGGGTGCCGAGCGACGCTGCCGCCCCGCAGCCGGGCACCACCGCCCACGCGCGGAGGGTGCCGCCCCAGTCCCCCGCCGCCAGCACCGCCCCCGACGGGGACCACCCCACCGCGGGGACCCAGCCGGCGGCCCGGAGCGCCAGCCCCGCGCCCGCGCGCGGCGCGCCGCCGGCGGCAGCGCCACCCCCCCCCCCACTGCGGCCGCGGCGGGCAGCCCCACCAGCCGGACCACCCCGTCCATGCCGCCGCTCGCCACCGCCGGCCCCGCCACCCCCCCCGGCGGCGCAAACGCGGCGGCCAGCACAGGGCCCGCGTGGGCGCCCGCCGCCGCCACCGTCGCGCCCGTTGCCGCGTCCACCACCGCAAGGGGGGCGCCCGCCGTCGCGGGCGCCACCGCCGCCAGCCGCCCGCCCCCGTCGACGGCTAGCACCCGACCCAGCCGCCGGGGGGGCGGGGACAGCCGCCCGCCACCGCCGCCGCCGCCGCCGCCGCTGCCGCCGCCGCCGCCGCCGCCGCCGCCGGCATCACCCCCGGCGGCGGCGGCCGGCAGCACCCCCCCCCCGTTGGGGTCTACCGACACGGTCCACCCGCCCTCAACGGTGGTCACCACCGCCGCCGCTGGCGGCGGCGCCGACGACGGCGGCGACGGCGCCGCGCGTCCGCCGACGGGCGCCACCGCCCGGGGCGGTCCCCCTGCAGCAGCCGGCAGCCGCACGGGCGGGGGCATGGACGGGTGGGGGGCAGGGTGGAGGGCCTCCACCGCCCCCGACACCGACACCCATACGAGTGGGGGGGGTGGGGGGAGGTCTCCCTCCCCCCCACGGGGGGAGGGAGACAGGGAGGGGGGGTGGGGGGGGGGTGGGGGGGGGCGGGGAGAAAGGTGAGGGCGGCGATGCCCGCCGTTGGGGGGCCGGGGAAGGCGGGAGGGCGCGGGGGGGGCATGGTGGGGATGAACGCCAAGGATGGGGGTCCAGCTAGGGATTGGAGCGGGAGGAAAACAGATGGGAGAGGCGGTGGAGGTGGGGGGGGAGGTGGATGATACGGGTGACGGGTCGTGGAAGGGCAGAGCAGACGGGGGGGGCTGGAGACGACACGACCGGGATGGCCACAGATGGCGGTGCGGAGGGGCGCATGGGCGTTCGGGTCGCTGCGTTGACACACGGGCGGGGGAAGCACGTGCCTGTGGGTGGTGGCTGGGTGAAAACTGACTGTGCGGTCCTTTTCCGAGGCACTTTGGCTGATTCGGGGTGTCCCTAGAATCCGTTCATGGCTGAAGCCGCGCCGACGGACAAGGTGCACGACCGGGGCGAGGAGCCAGAGCAGTCGTCGCCTACGCGGGAGGCGACGCAGGAGTCTACAGGGGTGCCGCCCACAGTCTCGTACTTTTATTTAAAGCGCGTCAACCGACGGCGGGGCGAGGGGGAAAGGGGGGGCGGCGGGGGGGCCACGGATTCGGGGTCTCACCCTCCCTCTCATCCCCCCGCGGGCACCCCGCCGCCGCCGCCGCCCCCCCCGCCCCCCTCGGCGTGGACGGCGCGAGCAACGCCGGCCGCGTCGAGCGGCGGCGGCCCGTCGAGGCGCTGCCACAGCCGCTCGCCCGCGTCGAGCAAAAAGTCCACGTCAATCCGCCCCGCCAGGCCATTGACGTAGCCGAGGAGCACGTCAAACGCGTCAGCGGGGAGGCGCGTCAGCCGCGACCGGTGAGCAACGAGCAGCCCGACGGCGGCGTAGAGGTAAAGGCGGTCGGCGCCAACGCCGCCGTGGGCCACCTCGGCGGTCAGGTCTTCGGGGCGGAGGCGCGGCGCGGCGGCCGGGCGGGCGGCGGTGGAGGGCATCGGCGCCGCCGTCCACAGCACCTCCCACAGGCGGAGGGTGGCGGGGAAGGGGAGCTCCCGCTTGAAGCGGACGAGTAGCCACCGGAAGCACACGTGCATCGCGGGGTCGGCGGTGGCGAAAAAGGCGGCCAGGCCCGCGTCGGCGCGTGCCATCAGCAGCTGCAGCTCGTCCAGCTGGTGCTGCACCCCTGACTGGTCCAGCCGGAAGTTGCGGGCGGTCCGCCGCATGAGCGATTCAAAGCACCAAAACGCGAGCGCCTCCACGCCCAGGTCCGGGGGGGGGGGGGGTCCACAACCCCCCCGGGGGGGGGGGGGGAAGACTCCCCGTCGCGTGCACCGCCGCCGCCGCAGCGGCTGCGGCAGATACGTCGGCTGACCGTCCAGACCGCAGGGACGGCCCGCATAGCCGCTGTTGCCGCCGCACCGCGTCCCTGGACGAAGAAAGGTCCCCCTCGTCGGGAGCGGCGGCGGCAGCCGCGGCGGCGGCGGCGGCAGCGGCGGCGGCGGCCGCCTCGACAGCTGCTGCGATGCGGTCTCCCCCCGCCAGTACGTACACGACCGGTGACAGCAGGTCGCTCATCCCTTGGCAGTACCCAATCGACGGGTGCATCAGCGCGTAGACGTTGAGGATGGAGGTGAGGAGGACAGACAGCGGCGAGTCGGCATCTGCAAACGCGGACACCCGCCGGTCAGTCCGCACCACATCCTTGGCGATTTGCTGCTCGACGGCCCGGTAGGTGGCAAGCCGCTCCGCGTCGGGACCCCCATCGTCGGCCGCGGCCTCATTGATGACTGGCGACGCACCACCGGCGCCGCCACCCGCGGGCGCACGTATTCTATCTGCCGCTGCGGCGGCCGCAGCGGCCCGCCGCGACGAGTCGCGAAGAGACTGCCACTCGGCCTTGCGGCGCCCATACTCCTCCACGTACCGCGCCTGCGAGGCCGCCCGTTCTGCCGCGGACGAGCCCCAGTCGTGGGCGCCCAGGATAAACGGCCACACCGCCGAACGCGCGTCGACAGCAACCCCACCCGCGTAGACGGCATGGCGGGTGGCGGCCGGGTCCACAAGTCGGCCGGTCGTTGGGTGCAAGGCGGCAGCCCACGCAGCCGCGGTGACGGGTTCACCGCGGGGAGAGGAGAGGGTGAGCATTGGCGGCGGTTCAATCTCGGCCCAGTCCCAATCCCTGTCCCCGTTGGCGCCGCCGCCGCCGCCGCCATACGGCGCGGACGGGTCCGCGTGGATGTCGAGCGCGCGCGCGCGCGCCGCGGCCTGCCGCTCTGCGTCGGGGTCTCCCGACAGGGCGGCCAGGCGCGCAGACAAGACGGAGCTCTTGCGCACAAAGCGGGTGAAGCGGGCAAAATGGAAGAGCAGCTCCTGCATCGGCGGCGAACCGCCGTCCACGTCCACCCCGTCCCGCCCGTCGGCGTCAGCCGCCGACGCAGCCCCGCGACGCGATAACGTCGACCGGCGGACGGCGCGGACAAGGGAGCTGGTCCGCCGCAGCCTGTCGGCCGCGTCGGGCACGCCGGGCATGCCCAGGCCGCCGGATCTCCCCACCCCCACGTCATCGTCATCCAGGAGCGACGCGGGCGCGCGGCGGAGGCGGCGCTTGGCCTCGACGGAAAAGAGGGTGCCCTCAAGGTGAAAGAGCAGCGCGTGGTCCAACAAGACACCCAAAAACCCCACCGCAGACGACGGGTTGGGGAAGTACAGGGGCGGGAGGAAGACCCCCCCGCGGCGCTGGAGGGTGATCACCCGCGCTTCGGCGCGCAGGGTGATGACGTCACTGAGGAAAATGCGCCATCCACCGCAGCTCGCAACGCTCGCCAGGGGCTCAAAGCGGGGGAGCACGCCGCAGGGGCCGGCGGTCGCAGCCGCAGCCGCGACGGCGGCGACGGCGGCGGCGGCGCCATCCGAGCCCGGCTCGCTCGGGCCGCTGCCGCTGCCGCCTCTGCCACTCCTGCCGCCGAGGCTACTCACAGTGGCGGCGCCTGCGCCAAGTGCCTCGACCGCTGTAACTGCCGGCGGCGGGGGTGGCGGGCACACCACCGCGTCGACGCTGTCGGTGGCGGCGTCGGTGCCGCTCCTCCTCCCGCCCCACACACCCGTCAGAGGTGCTTGCGGGTACCCCTGCCCCCCTCCGCCTCGCCCCCCAGCCCCCCTCTCGGCGGCAACCGCCGCCGACAGGGCCAGCGGGCTGTCTGGCGGTGGCCGCCCACCGTCCCCCCCTGCCATCGGGTCGACTCCCCCGATGGACGGCGTCGAAGAGCTGGCCGAGCACGACGCGCCCGATGAGCACGGGGAGGAGGCCTTGCTCGACCGCCGCGAGCTCCGGCCAGCCGCGGCGGCGCGGCCGAAAAAGCGACGCAGCGGGGCGCTGCCGCCGCCGCCGCCGCCGCCGCCGCCGCCACCACCGCCGCCATCGCTCTGTCGGCGGCGGCGGCTGCCGCCGACTCCCCCCGCCGCGGCCGCCGCGGCGGCAGCGTCGAGGGCGGGGAAGGGGAAGACCGGCGGGGGGGACCACCCAATAACCACCCGGACCGCGTCGGGGTCACCGTCCGCGGCGGACGCGTCGTCGATCTCAAGCAGCCGCAGGCGGCCGCGGGACAAGCCACGGCCGGGGCCGGCCCAATCCCTGCCGACGCCACGACCAAAACCACCACCGCCGCCGCCGCCGCCGCTGCCGCTACCGCCACCGCCACTGCTGCCCCCATCATTGTCCTCGACAGCCGGCCAGCCGCCGGGGCGCACGCCTGGGGCGTGTGAGTAAACCGCCGCCACAGCCGTGTGTTCGGTGGTGTGCAGCACCGACAGGGGCCTGCCCAGAGACGCACCGTTGCCCATCACGGCCATCCCGGCGGGGGTTCGAGGGAGGGCCCGCCAGACGGAGCGGAAAGAAGGGAATAAACAGGGAGGGGGAGCGTTGGGGGTAGAGGGATGCGAAGGGGGGGGGGGGCGTACCGCGGGGGTGCGGCCCGCGCCCCCACCACCCGACGTAGCGAGTCGTAGCGTCGGCGGCGCGTTGCACGCAGGCTGCGAGCACAAGCTAAGGCGTTGGTGTTCGGGGGGAGAATGGTCCTGGCGGGCGGTTGCAGAGGGGGGGGGCTGTCGACCGCTCAGGCGAGTGCGTCCACAAGGCGAAGCCCCGGTGTGATGGCAATTCCCCCCGAGTGCCGCGGATGGCAGTCCCATCGAGCGATCAAGGTCATGAACGATCGATCGTAGACGATCGTGTGAGACCCAGTCCGGGCGAAGGATCGAGAAATCTCGCTTGGTGCAAGTCCTGCTTCGCGGGCCCGCGTGGCGGAGGCGAGGGCGTGCGTGTCCCATCAAGACGCCGCGGCCTGCCGTGCTCCTCTCTGTGCCCGTCCCCGGCGTACTGAAGCGTTCCCAGTGGCCAAGGGCGTCTTCCGGCGTTGCGCAGTCGAGGCGTGCTCTTTTTGTCCCCCTCCCCTGCGTCTCCTTATCTGTCTGCGTTCCTCCCTTTCCCCTGCCTGCCATGGCACCCTCCGTCGGGGCCTTTGCGGTCGCCCCCTGCGCCTCCCCTCTGCTCTCCGCCCCCGCGTGCGGCTTTCGCGACCGGTCGAGCGTGCGCCCCTGCCGCTCCTCCCTACCCGTCACGCCGCGACGCTGCGTATGGGTGCCCCCCTCGCTGGTGGGGCCGACGACGGCGACGGCCCACCGCTGCCCATGGGCATGAGCATCCCCGGCTTCTCCCCCGACGACGTTGCCTAAGTGTCGGCCGCCAACGGCAGCGCCGACTTCATCGCCCGCATGAACGAGCGGATGAATCGGGTGCGGCAAGAGCGGGGCATTGGCAATGAGGCGCGGGGCAAAGTCGCTTCCGACTCGTACATCGACACCCTGCGGCGGTTCAGCGCGGCTGCGCCCGACGCGCAGGCGCTCGCCGACGCGGCCGCGACAGCCGTGTCCCCCGAGGAGGCCATCCAGGTGCAGCGCGCGTTTGACAATGCGGGCGAGATCTACATGCGGGACCTCGCCACCGCGTCGGCGGTGGCGCGGTCGTCTCGCGCAGAGGATGGGAGTGTCGCGGACACGCGGGCGCTGCTGGCCGAGCTGTCGGAAGAGACGGCGGGAAAGATGGCGTCGGCGCGGGGCAACGCGGGGGGGCGCGGCCTCGACGCGCCGCCGTTGCCGCTGCGGCGGGGCGATGGGCGGGGAGTGCCAGCGGCCGGTGGCAGTGACGCGCTGCCGCCAGCGGCTGCCGTACCGCCGGCAGCCGACGCTGTCAATGGGCAGTCCAAGGAGGAAGCGGCAGCCGAGGCGGAAGACGCGATTGAGGCGGCGGTCCGCGCGATGCGGGAAAAGCTGGGCGTCCCCGAGGATGACGACGACGATAGCGGCGACGCATACCCGGTGGGGGAGGTGGAGGTGCGCGCGCCTGTGGGCGATGGGAGGGGAGCACCCACGCGGGTGCCGTCCCGTCCCGCGTCGTCGCCGCCACTCGCGGCGCCGCGGGGGTGGGCCATGGAGGCCCCCGTCACGGGGGTGGTGGGTGTGCCTCCCGAGGCTCCCGCCCCGGCGGTGGCAAGTAGCTCGCCACCGCCCGCCCCAGCGGCTGCCGCAGCCGCCGCAGCCGCTGGAGCCGCCGCTCCCGTCGTTGCCGCCGCGGTCGGCGACGGTGAGGAGGACGAGGTGTCGCTGGCCAAGAAGATTGACTTTTTCGAGTCGTACCTCCGCCGCCTTCAGCGGTCGGCCGACTCGCCTGAGCAGCGTGGCGCCCCGCCCCCGCTGCCAGCGTCTGCGGCACTGTCCGGCGGCGCTGACGAGTAGCCCGCCCTACGCCTTGCCCATGTGATGCAGGCAGAAGCGGAGGCGGCAGCCGCGGAGGCGTCCGCGGCGGCACCGTCGCCGACGGCAGAGGCAGACGCCGAAGCCGACCGGCAGCTGGCAGAGGCCCAGGCCGAGCTGGACGCCCTGCTGGCCGAGGTGACACCGCCTGCCCCGCGCTCGGCGCCAGTGACGGTGCCGGCCCCGACACTTGTGTCACCGGCGGTGCCGCCCCCCGCCGCCGCCACCGCACCCACTGCGCCCATGGGAGTGCCTGCCGGTGGCGCCAGTGACGCGCTGGTCAAGTCGGCGCTCAAGGAGGTAGCTGCCGAGATGAAGCGGTACAAGAAAGTGATGAAAGCGGCGCGCAAAGAGCACGAGGCGCGTATTGAGAACATTTTGCGGGGGATGCCCGCATCGTCCGAGGGTATGAAGTGTGGAAGCCTTTTGGGGGGCGGGCTGCCATCCCATCCCGGCGTCGGCCGCCAGGGCGCTTGTCGGGGAACGGGGGTCGGGCTGGAAAGTTGAGCGGGGGTTGTTTGCGCTGTGGATGACGCGACCGTGTCGTCTATGGGGGAGTGGTGGGAGGCGAGGGCGGGGGTTGCGTCAGCGTCGTCGCCCCACCCCCGTTGTGCTCCGCGCAGGGCGGATGCGCTGTGGGGACCAAAATGACGATGCTGCCGACGAGCGTGTTGTGCTCCCGCCTCGGTCATGCTGACGATGCTGGCGTTCCAGCGCAACCGGTGGGCTGGAGGCGTGGCACGCCAGCGCGGCATGTACAATGTGCGGACCGTAAGACGGGCGTCGATTGACCTTGTACTGGACTGGGACGGCCTGGTGGTGGCCGCAGAGGACCTCGTGTCTGACTTGTCTGGCGCGGATGGCTTCGTACTATATGTTCATACAGTACTCTGCGCGCCCCGCGAGCGGCCAGTGCTCTCGGTGAAGGCGCTTCTGCTGTCCCTCGGACGCGGCGTCGTGACAAACCCTTCGTGGCTGGGTGCCTCCTTCCCTGGTGAGATCAGTGGCCGTGTGGGGGGTGGGCCGGCTGCGAGGCGCCCGCACGCGCGGCCGTGGTGCCGTCGGGTGTCGGGGGGGGGGAAAGTAGCTGTTTCCCGTTTTCGTTTCCCTTGGCCCTGGACTTCTTCTTTCTCTTTAGTTCTGCTAGCTCCCGTCCCGTTGCCGACGGGCTGGGCGAGGGCGCTGTGCGGCCCCTCCCGTTGCGAATCCCGCCACGCTCCGCCCGACAGGCTGGACGGATTGCCATGGTGGCGGCCTTGTGCGGGCTCATCCCCCTCTCCCGCCCCCCCCACCGGGCCCCATCGCCACTGGGCTTTTTTGCCCAGCTGCCAACAGTACGCGTGACCCACGTGCGACGCGCCCCTCGAGGCCCGCGTGCGACGCGCCTCTCGAGGCCCGCGCGCGACGCCGCGTGCGACGCGCCCCTCGAGGCCCGCGGCCGTGGTCGCCCGCACCGCCAGGCATCCCTGGTCCGGTCGAGGCCTGAAGGCAAACGCACGCCCGGCTGCTGGGCGTGATCGGGCCTGATCGCACGTAACGCGCGGGTTTTGGGGACATGGTACCCAAGCCCAGAGTGGAGGTGGAGAGGGGGCCTGGGCGAGCGCGCTGTGCGGCCCCTCCCGTTGCGAATCCCGCCAAGCTCCGCCCGACGAGCTGGACGGATTGCCACGGTGGCGGCCTCGTGCGGGCATATCCCCCTCTCCCGCCCCCCCCACCGGGCCGCATCGCCATTGGGCTTTTTTTGCCCAGCGCGCCAACAATGCGCGCGACCCGCGTTCGAAGCGCCCCTCGAGGCCCGTGGCCGTGGTCTCCCGCACCGCCACGCATCCGTGGCCCGGCCGAGGCCTCAGGGCAAACGAACACCCGGCGTCTGGGCTCACACATGCTCCTCTCTCCCTCCTGTGACAGGAGTCCTGTCCCCCCCAACCCCCCAGGCGCGCTGTGGAGACCCGGGTCTGGCCCGGCAGTGCGCCCTGACAGGCACAGCAGGTCAAGAGGACTACATACGTGCTCGCGGTGTGGCGAACGCAGCGCCGCTTGCGGCGCCGCCGCGCGGCCGCGCGCTCATGTCCTGCCCCCCGCACGCCGTCGTGTACCCCCCGGCTGTTACCGCCCGCACACGGTCGCCGCTCGCCACCGGTGTGTCTCGACGGCCCGCACGGGAGCCCCCGCTGCGTGTCGTTGCGGTCGCGGCCCGCGACCGTCCCTGTCCCGTTGCAAAACGTCTTGCTGGTCGCTGCCGCTTCCGTGGAGCTCGCCGCCTCTCTTGGTGCGGCGGGCTTGCCGGCCTCGGCCACGCAGGAGGGAGGGGGGGATCTGGTGGCGACGGCGGTGGCAACGGCGCCTCTCCGCTGCGCCCCCACGCCCCGGCCACGCACAGCATCGTGCGTGCGCATCATGCGGCGCCTGCGGGGGCCCTTTGTGGCCGTGGTGATGGCCGCGTTGGCCGCGGCGGGGTCGGCGGTGGTGGTGGTGACGGTAACGGTGAAGGTGGTCGGAGCTGTGGCGGTGCCCCGCGAGCACCCCGCTGGCGACGTGACGGACCCTGCGGCGCGGCCACAGGCAGCACAGGAGGCGTCGGGCCCGACGGTCATCCCCTTCCCCGCCCCTCCGCCAAGCCCGTGGGTGGGCCGCTTCCACGAGCTGCCCTCCTTGCAGTGCCGGCTGCACCCCACCACGCCGGGTGGTGTGTCCCCGGACCCAGAGGCGGTGACCAACCCATTTGGCCGGGGCGGCACCGGCTGGGTGCTGCGGGCTCACCCAGAGGCGGTCAATGTGGTCGTTCCGTACGGTGCGGGCACCTGCGCGTCGCCGCTGAATGATGTATTCCAGCTTTCTTATCTGGCGGCACCCAACGAGGTGAGGGAACGCTGGGTCTTCAAGGCCAGCACCAACGTATCCATGGGGGCGGACGCAACTGCCGAGTTTGCCTGGGCGGGCGGCGCCTACCGCGCACATCTCAGCTGGCTTGCCATGCAAGGGTCGCAAGTGCAAGAATCTGACGGGTTTCGCTCCTCGGAATTGTTTCGCCCCAACCCATGCACTACCGCCCACGCGCGGTCGGGCTTGGTGTGTGAAGAGGAGGTTGCTCGAATGCTGTCAATCCATCGTAACCAGGGGGTTGGCACTATCAGGCGTCACCGCGGGATTTATGATGTACTCAGTGTCCATCGTACGTCGTACGGCGTGACACTTGACGAACGCGGTGAGGTAGTGGTCGCGCTTGACATCGTGTCGGACGCATCCGGCCTCGACAATGTGGCCGTAGTGCAGTACACCACCCGCGACGGCCACGAGCGACCAGTACTCGCCGGCGAGACGGCGCTGCTCACTCTGGGCCGCGCAGTGGTGGCTGATCCGTCGTGGTTGGGAGCTGCCTTCCCAGGCGGACTCAATGCCAGTGTGTTCTTTAGTACGTTACACCCGTCAACTAGTTATCAGAGTGTTACCTGGCCGCTGCGTCATGGAGCCACGGCCACCAACTCTTCTCGCTGGCTACAGAACTTGGCAACCACTTTGTGCACCCCCCCTGCTTCGTCCTTCGTCGTGGATGACAGCTTTTGCGACGGGGTGAGGCAGCGGAGCAGATCCCTTCGCTTCCCTCTCCGCGCTGGTGGGCGTCCCGTGGCTGCCTCGCTGGGCCTCAGCGCCGTAACTACTGTGTCTCAAACTGAGATGGAACATGTTTGGATAATCAACCTGCCAGACAAGAACGTTACTGCACTGGCTTGCCCTGATTTCGACGGGTGGACCTACGACAACGCAACACAACCCCTGTGGTTACTTGGGCGCAGTGACCGGGAGCTGCACACGACGGGACCAACGGGCTCGACGGAGATGGAGCTGGCGGCGAGTCTGTCCTCGTGCGCCATGAGCGACGTGCGCAAGGACTTGGCATCTGTTTACAATTTTCTTGATCATCTGACATATCAGCTGTCTCAACGCTACCGCCGGGACAGGTTTCAGGCGGACCCTCCGGACGACCCCTTTTCTGACGCCGGACTCCTCCTGGCCGTACTCGTGGTGGTTCCTGAAGTCGCTGCCATTCTGCTGCTGCTGGTGCAACCGCGCAGCCGCCAGCGGCGCCTGTCCCGTTGGTATGGGCGGGAGGGGTCGACGATGGTCCTCGTCTTGGCAGCCGGCGCAGTCGCTCTCATTGGCATTGGGTTCGCGGACCGACAAGAGCACGTCGGCCACGCGTGGCGTGCCTCGACTGTGCAAAACAGGAGGCGCATTGCCATCAACGAAACCGAGCAGTTGCTATTCACCCCAAGCCAAATCGACTATAGTGGCCGACTCACGATCGATGAAGAGATTCTGTACATAGTCGCACGCAGCGGCTTTCGACCAACCCTGACGCGGCTGTTGCTGGCGGTTTCTGTCGCCGTTTACGCAGTGCTGTGCGCCGCGGTGCTGTTGAGGGTGGGGGTGGCGATGTGGCGGGAGCGGTCTGGCCCTGAGCATGGCGTTGAGAATGATGCCGATGGCGTCAAACCTCGCCGCCCTCGCCGCAGGCGCCGGCGTCGCGGCCGCACAGCCGCACTGCCAGTCGAGGAAGGGGCTGGCCCTTCAGTCGACGGCAATGGAGACGGCAGTGACGGTGGCGGCAGCGGCGGAGGCGGCGGCGCTGGCATTCAACGGCCAACTGCGGCACGCAGCTAGGCGTTCTCGCGCACTCCCCCGCGGCGTGCCTCCTGGCGCACTCCCCCATTGCCCCTAAAAGGGCCAGCGGGTGTCACCGTGGCGAAGATGGCTGCAGCAGCGGCGGCGGTGGCAGCAACGGGACCGTCGGCAGCCCGTCGGTGGCACTACTGACAGGCCACGGTGCTGGCAGACCCGGGACGGATGGTGTTGAGGTGAGAGGACGCGGCATGACTGGGAAGGGGGGCGCGCGACTGGGCACCACGAAGCCCCGCGGGGCTGGGCGCCGGCCGGCGCCCAGCGGCACGACAGAGGCCGTGGGGCGTCGGACAGTCCGCGGTCACGGCGTCGGGTGGCGGCCTCGTCCAACGCGTTGGCAGCCGCCGTACCCGCTTCACCAGCCCGAGTCGCTGCGCGCATCGTCAGGAGGCGAGACCGTGAGAGAGATTGGCCGTGGCTGCCCATTGTACCGGCCCGTGAGCCTGCCTCGGTGTGGCACACTGGGTCGGTGCCGCGGCTTGGCACACTGCGGCAGTGCCACGGTACGTCAGAGCCGTACCACGTACCCCTCAGTTCAGAGTCTCGTTGCTGGGCGCCTTCGCCGGCCGCTCGGGGCAGCACACCCACCAGCGTTAAGACGGGGAAGTGCTTGCCCTTCAGACACCGCCTTTTGGAGTCCTTGTGGGGGAAATAGGGGGGGGTGGAGGCGTCTGCAGCGGGCACACCGCCCAAGTCCCCCCCTCCTGCCCCCCCCTTCCCTGTAGGATTGAACCGCAGACAGCCCGCGCCGTAGGGATGGGTGCGCGGCGGCCGCGCAGCGCGGGCGATTACGCGACGAGCCCGCTACGGCGGGGCGCCGTCACGGCCACACAACCGACGGTGCCGAGCCCCTCTCGGCACTGTCCACACAACCGACGGTGCCGCGAGGGGCGCAGGCAGCCCGCAGCTGGACGTTGACGGGCGCGGTCGGCGACGACGGCTGGTCAGCAGGCGCCAGAGGATTTTTCTCATCAGGGAAAAGCAGCGGTGCTGCGCGGCCACAGCGGCTGATCAGGGGCAAAAGTGGGCCCGCCCCCTCGGTGAGGCGGGCGCACCAAGCCGCTGCTCCGCCGCACCGTCGCACCACACCATCGCGAGTAAATACTGCACACTCTCTGCAAACGCCCTCTCCCCCTCTGCCCCCCCCCCCCCCCCTTCCCCCCCCCCGCAACACACGAGCGCGTGCGTCAGTCCAGAAGCGGCGGCCCCTCCCCCGCCCGCGCGGCGACCACCCTCCACCCCCGCCACCGGCCGGGGGCGGCATCCGTCAAAAGACGCCTGCCGACGCAACGCACATGACGAGCGCGTCGGGCAGGGCGGCGGCCCGGTCGGCGGCCAGGCGCGCCTGCCCGCGCGGAATGGTGGCGCCGACGGCCGCCGCGTAGGCGTTCGAGGATGGCGGCGGCTGCGCCGGGCGACCAAAAGGCGCTCAGCGACAGCTCAGAGCTGTGCGGCGTCAATTTCGCACAGGTCTCTGATCGGAGAGTCATTGTTAGCATAGAAAAATCGCATTTTACCATTTCACGTTACATACCGAATAGTTTGGACTCCCTCCCGATAGCCCGCTTTGGTGGCCATGCCCTCAGATCACGCTGCAATTCAGTTCAATGGAATGATCTGCGGTGGGCAGGTTGTTCTTGCGAAGGGCTCCCTTTGATGAAGCGCAGAGAAGAAGAACCCGCCATAGCGACGCAACCGCTCACTAAAAAAAAATGTTGCTCTCGGCTTTGCCACAGGCCTCCTAGACGTCCTCTGACGGAGCTCGACGTTGTAATCCGAGCTGGGCTCGCCACAACGAGCCGTTCTTGGCCCATGAGAATGACATTGCCACAGCCCCACGATGCTCCCGTCCCAGCACGGATGAAACCAATGCCCCCAACATAAGAAGGTCCCTTCGCGATGGCAAAAGACATCACCCGTATCACCCCACCCGGCTGACGCGCACATAGTCAATCAACACGCGCGCGTCAGTGCCCCGGCTGACAAACGTCTCGCCCGGCCGATCCGCTGCACCCCACACGTTACCATCGTCTGCCTCCCATGTCATGCGGATCCCATTCTTCTTGCCCCGCGTCACCCACTGCGCCACCGCCCCCGCGTCCTTGACGTCCCACGCGGGCACCCCGTCAATGTAGACGACGTAGCGCACGGTCGAGTAGTAGACGCCAATAGTGTGGTAGCGTCCGTCCATCAGGTTGACACTTCCCACCTGGCCGTCAGAGGAGAGGAACTGGCGCCCATTTTCCACACTGAACGACCGTCCACCCGGACGGAGCCCCCCGTCCTGAGCCTTGTAGATGGCCATGTTCCACCCGTACGGGCTCACGTCGGGTACAAACTCGAAGGCGTCGACTTCCGTGCCCGTAGCCGGGTTCCCATCATAGTTGGCATACCCCTGCTGCGGCCAGTTGGGCCCCATGAACCAAAAGGCCCACCAGGCGCGGAAGGCCTGCGCCGCCCCGCTAAACTTGACCGCCGTTTCAATGTAGAGGGGCCCCGGCGCGGGGTCCAGCAAGAAGTCGTTGGCCTTGGGGAACCCCTCCATCCACGTCGGGCTCACGTCGTCAAAGCTGCGGAGGTAGCTCATCTCGGCACGGTTGTTTCGTACGACCGCCTGCATTACCAGGTGGCCCGCACCGTCGTGAAAGGCGTGGTCGGCGGTGAGGTAGCCCGTGCGGTGGGGCGCCGCAGGCGTCCAGTAGGTCCACTTGGCGGGATTCGCACGGCTGTTGGCAGCCCCGCTAAACTCATCGGACCACAGGAGGGTGCGGGGGCGCGCCAGCAGGGCACTCGTTGTGGAGCTGCCGCCTCCAGTGGCAGCTGGGATGGTGTAGCGGGCGGACTTGGCTGAAAAGTTGGGCGTCCCGGGGGTGTAGTCGAACGCGACGACATAGTACGTGTTTCCGGCACCTTCGCCGGCGGGAAGAGTATAGGCAGCGCTGGTCACGGTCGTCTTGTACGCGTCGTTGAGGTAGACATTCCAGCCCCTGGCAGAGGCGCCGGAGGTAGGCTGCGTCCACACCAGCCTTGCACCCGACACCCGCAGGTTGGTGGGCGTACCGGGCGTGCCGGTGCTCTGGGAGAGGCAGGCAGAGGGTGTCACGGCCAGCACACACAGCGTGAGGAGGGCGCGGCACAAGAGCGTGTAGGCCCTCATGGTGGCGCAGGCTAAAGGGCTTGTCCCGTTCCTCAGAATGGGGAGGTTACGCCGCTCTCGAACAGGCGTGGCTGATGTGATCGCTTGGAACCCGTCCGCCGTCTCCTCGCCTGGGAGCGTCAACTTTCTTCAACACGCAGGGGCAACAGAGAACAAATGGATCACGCTACGGTTTGATTCTGAGCAATCGAGTGGCGCAAGCGGATGGGGGGGATGACGAGGGGGCGGGGATGACAAGGTCCGGCGGGGTGCGGCGCCGCGTCTCGGCGGAAGGGCGCCCAAGAGTGAATTGCCAACGGTCACAGTAGACAACGGGGTGCTCTCTGTAAAGGGCACATCCGTCGAGGAGGCAACTCGTTCCCCCCCTACCCCCCCCCCCCAATCCCCCCCCCCGCCCCCTCCCCCCACCCCCCCCTCAGCGTCGACGTTGTCCGATCCGCTTGGCGCACGGGCGTAGATATCTGCGGTCGTATCGTTCCGCGGCGGTTCATGGCAAAGCCCCCTCTGATCCGCGTGGCGCCCTGCCATCAAGACCGCCGTCCCCGTCGCGCGGGCCCACCGGAGTGAGAGCGGTCTGCAATGCGGTACAGTGGCGCGGGTCGCGGTAGCGTAGAGAGCGGCCTCGGGGCGATTGTCCTATGGGCCTCGGCGGGGGAGGCGGGTCTCGTGGACGAGCTCTCACGCGTGGTCATCCCGGCCGAGGGGAGCGGACGCACCCCTCCCCGAAAACTTTACGGAAGGACGGGTACAACCGAGTGAAACCCCCCTAAGCTCGGCTCGGGTGCCATGCACATACGAGATTTGTGTTTTGATTAGGGGCGCTTTTGAACTTTGATTAGGGCTTCCCGTGACATCTGAAAAGCTTAAACATTGCAATATTTCCTGCTCGCCATCTATCTTTCTGGCATATGGTGAAGGGAGCGGCGTGGAGGACAGACGTTTTTTAGACCTCCAGGAGGAGCACTTTAGTGGAGACATACAATGGTGGAGAAGGAACGCTAAGGGGGTGAGGAGGGGGCGACATCTTTTGACCCTGTGTTTGATGGCGGCGTCGGCGTGCGGCTTCCTCACGCAGCTCTCGCAGATGACTCGAGGAGAACGACGCGAGAAGAGTGAAGGCGAGGGGAGGGAGGGGGTTCTTTTCAATGCAGATTTAGGTGAGGTTTTGTGGGGACGCTGCGGGAATGGTGCGCGCAGCGTGCCTCAACGCGTTCGGGCGGGCGGGCGGGCGGGCGGGGTGCGGGTGGTCTGTGGGACTGCTTTTTGCACACTTCCCGTTTGACTCTCCATAATCCAGCTCTCACGCCCCACCAGCACAAGCCATCTCTGGCCACCCTCTGACTGTCACTGCGGTCGCCGCAGGTGGCCAACGTCCAGGGAAGACTCTGCCGTGAGCGAAACCGGAGCCGCCTCCGCTCTCGGGGGTCGGAAGCGGCTGCCGTGCGAAGGCCGTCTTCCCCACTCGTCCCTCCTCCCGGCGTTGGTGGAAAGCACCTCGAGAGGCGGAGAGAGAAATGGGAAGAGGTGGAGCAAGGCGGCCATCACCCCTTGTTTGGTGAGCAATAGCGAGGGCGTTTGATATCTACCGGGGAGGTCTGCAATCATGAACAGAGTTGGTAATCATGAACGCTCCTTACAGCGTCGATTTTGACCTTGGTTGAGGCAGAGACCATGGACTCTGGGGCGGAAACAATATTATTTCTGGTCCGATCCGTCCACGTCCAGGCCTATAACGGGACCTGCGCGTGCCCGACTCTGGCTCGAGAAGGACGTGGCGGGTAGCCAGTCCCGTCCTCTTTCGGGCTATGTGTTCCGTGCCAGCCGAAGATAAATACTTTTTCTGGTGGGCGCCGTCAGGACGTCTGCTGCCCTGCCGATCACGACGCGTCGCACTACAAGGCCATCCCTCTCGCCCCCGGTGTGCGCATCCCAGCGCCCTCAGAGCACTCGCACATGACCGACGCAAATTCCGGCACCCCCTCCCCGACCCCTTTGTACCGCGCACGCTGCCCTTTCCCCGACCACCTGAGGCTCTGCGCCACCGGTGGCGGCCATGGTGAGCGGGGCGGGTCCCTCCCGTCGCCTCAAGTCGGCTGCGGAAGCCACGGCGTCGCTCCATGGCGCAGTGGTGAGGCCTGCCCACGGTCTCGGCGCCAAACAGGAGGCGCTTCTGTCTGGCTGGCTGCCCCTCTTGCGGGTCAAGGAGATGACGGTGGCCCACGCTGCCGAGACGCTGGGGTGCTCACATGCACTGGTCTTCCGCGCCAAGAACGGGCGACGTGGGGCGGCTCGCCGAGGGCACCCAACCGTCTTCACGCAGGGGAGGCAGCGGACGGTGGCCGGGTGGAGCAGGGACGGGGGCGCGGCGGTGGTCAGCTCGGCGGGGACGGCGGGCCGGTCGTGGCAGAGGGGCAAGCGACGGACAAGGGCGCGCCCGATGCCGGGGCGGGGAAGCGCCAGTCGTCTCGGCGCGGCCGTGGTGGCGTCAAGGCGTCTAGACGCCGCGGGGGCGGCACGAGTCCGAGGGCTCGCGCCCGTGGGACCGGAGACACATCCCCTGCGGCTGCGTCGCCGACCTGCAACAGGGCGCCCCAGCGCCCCAAGACACGGGGCTGACAGTGCATCTTTACCATCAGATCGGCCGCTCTGGATGGACGCTCCGCGGAACAAACGGCAGCCGTCGCTACGAGTGTTTCCCACGTCCTTGTTTCTTCTCTCTTATGTAAAAAAAACGAGCACGTCGCAGGCATCCTTCCCTTATGGCGCACATCCAGAGAGGGTCAGCGATGGCGCGAGGAAAAATAAATCTTTGTCTAAAGTGCAACATGCATCATGTACACATACACCCCCAGTATGTCATTGTTCTGTACTGACACTTACTGTGGATAGACAGGTACTGTACTGTACAGTACCTACCCCTTTTTGTGCACCCAAGACGTCCAATCCTGAGAATCTCTTTGATCTTGCTTGGAACCGTCCTTCACGGTGCAGTAAACCCAGAAGGACTTAGTGCATGCCCCTCTGGCCGCCACCACCGCGCGCACGCCGCGAGCCATGCTCTGGCGGGGGTACAGGACGACAACGCCAACACCTTCACGGTCCTTCGTACGGTGTAAAGGGGCACTGGTGGGAGGGAGGACCCCGCCAGAGGCTTGGTTCGCTCCCTATTGAGCTTTTCCGCTGTTTCGGTCATTGCCGCGAAAGGGTTGTCGTTCTCCATCCGTTGAGGCCTTGGAGCTCTTGATGGCTCGTAGCCTTCGGAAGGCCTCTGGTCTCCTTGTGAGGCCCAGTATTGGGGCACCCGGCCCGTACCGTCACGTAGGCAACCGTTCTCTGCTTTAAGGTCAAAAAGGAGGCGATGGCGCCATAGAACTTTCCGGTTGCGACCATCGTGTGCATGGCTCCCACCTGCTGGGGGCTCAGAGGGGTTCTGACCTTTCTCCCCATGGCGCCTGTGAGACTCTACTCGCCCCAACGGCAAAGCTGTGAGCATTTTTCTGTAGCGCGCCACTCAGCCGCTCAGCGACGAAGTCGACAGATGACCACAAATCGGCACCGCAGAGATCGTTTTTCCGATTTGGTCACACGTCGAACCGGGCGTGTCAAAGTAGACAAGTAATATTGGGTAGGTACTGTACATCCATATCAGCGTTTGTGGAGTGGCTAAAAGCCACCGTCATGTCGGAAGAGTTAAAAAAGGGGGTGGGGGCGGCGGTGCTAGTGGGGTGGAAGGGGCGGCAGGACAGCGACGGCAGGGGCACGCGCAAAAGACAAGGGGGATGGGGGAGGCGCGGCCGCGGCGGCTGCTGCCGTGCTGAGCCGGCCGCAGACAGGGGGACGGAAGCTGCGGCGCCGAGGGGGGGATGAGTGGCGGCGCCGAGGCGGAGACGACTAGCGGCGATGATGGCGCCGGCGGTGGGAGTGCGATGCGGTGCCAGGGGGGAGGTGGGAGGGGGGGCGACCTCCTCCACCCTCCCCCTCAAACGCCTAAAGAGCCGTCAAAGTGCCACCACCCCCCCCGGCGTACACCCCCACCGCCGCCACCGCGGCAGCGACGATGCGGCGGCAGGGGCTCGCCCCCCCGCCGCGAGTCGTCAACCCGTTGGGGCGTCTTGGCCAACCCCCGCGGAGGGGCCTGGGCTCCCCACGGCAGTAGAAGGACAAGGGACGTCCGCCGCCGCCGCCGCCGCCGCCACCGCCACTGCCACCGCCGACGTCGCCACCACTGACGGTGCCGCCTGCACAACCGCCTCGGCCACCGCCCCACATCCCGTGCCGCTGACGCTGGCGGCCCGTCATCCCGGTCGCCGTCCGTCGCCGCCGCCGCCGCCGCCACCAACACCGCCGCCACCACAGCCGCCGCCACCGCCGCCGTCACAGCCGCCACCACGGCCCCACAACACACCCGGGTGTGGGCTGGAGGTGCGCAAGACGAGCCACGGCGACCGCCCCCGCGGGCGGTGTGTGAGGGTGGGATACGCCCAGAGGGGGGCCCGCGTCTGCCGCCCCCCTATCCCTAGCGGCGGCGGCCGTGTGCGAGCGGAGAGAGAAGGGGGGGGGGGGAGAGCACCCTGCATGTATGCACCTCCCATGTGGGAGGAACCGCCGCCCGCCGGGCGCGGCGGCGGCGCCGCTGTCGGCAGTAACGGGCGATGTGGGGCCTGGTGAGGGGGGGGGCGCGGGGCGGCTGGGCGAGGACGCCGGCTTGGGTGGCGGCGCTCGACGCGACCGCGACAGCCGCGGCACCATGGCATCAGAATGGCGGCACCCCCTCCGTCCTCGCCCCCAAAACTGATGCGACACTTTCACGCGCCACCCTTATCCCCCAGCCCGGGCCCTCCCCTCTTCCCCCCCCCCAAAAACGAGGCCACGGCAGCACGCGCCCTCCCGCCCTCCCGCCCCGGCCGTCTCCTCGTGTCAACCCAAAGCCAGACGCCAGTCCGCTAGGCCGTCCCCGCACAGCCTAAACTAATGCCACCGCCGCGGTGACGTGCGTCCCTGCCTCCCCACGCCCCACGGCGCTCCCCCATTCCGACGAGCGACGGGCGCCGGTTCAAGCCAAAGCCGCCCCACTCCACCCTCCACCTCACACACCCGCTCCCACCCCTCAACCCCCACCTGGGCCGCCCGCCACGCCCACGCCCACGCCCACGCCCACGCTCACCCGCACGCCCAACGCCCAACCCCCAGCCCCCACCCCACCCCCGCGTCACCCCGGTAACACTGGCGACATTGGCTGCACCGCCGTCAGGCGGAGGCCGCCGTCCCCCCCATCCCCCCCCCCCCCCGCCTTGTCCTTTCCCCGAATCACCGCCGCGGCGGCGGCGGCGAGCCGTTGCATCTCTGCATTGACAGTGAGGCTGACGGCCACGCGGCGGAGGCCGGCCCCCGCGCCCGCCTCGGCAAGCGCCGCCACCACCCCGCCCCCCGACACAGTCAGGTTGCACAGGCCGAGCGCGGCGGTCGCCGCCGTCTCGGCGTCTGTGTCGGCCAGGGCGGTGACCAGCGCGCGGGGGACGCCCGCCGCGACCAGCGCGGGGTGCGTGTCGGCAACGGCGGTGAGCTCGCCGAGCGCCAGCGCCGCCGCCCGCCGGGTGAGCGTGTCTGGGGGGGGGGGGGAGCGGCGGCGGCCACGGCGGCGGCGGGGGAGCGGGTGGCCGCCGCAGCCGACGCTGTCGGGCCTTGGGTAGCCGCCGCCGCGGCGGCGGCGGCGGCAGGGTCCAGCGTCGCCACCAGCGGTGGCAAGACGCCCGCCGACACGAGCGGGGCGGCCAGGTCGGGGAGCTCGGCCAGGTTGGCCACGGCCCCCACCGCCCACCGGCGTGCGGGCGCCGCCGCCGCCGCCCCGTGGCGCGCCAGCACCGCCCCCACCCCCGCTGTTTGGCCAACCATCACCCGCGCGACGCCGCCAAGGGAGAGGTTGAACAGCCCCCGCACGGCGGGGGTGGCCACGTCCACCCCGCCGCCGCCGGCACCCGCCGCCGCCGCCGGAACCGCCGGGCGGGCGGCGGCGGCCACCAGCACCGCCGCGCCCCCCCCCGCGGCAATGTCCGCGGGGAGCCCCGGCTGCCGTGCCAGGTCTGCGAGCGCCGCCGCCACCGCCGCGGCGGTGGGCGCGTCGGCGCCGCCGCCGCCCCCCGCCCCCGCCGCGAGCAGCGACCGCACCCCCCCCGCGGCGACAATGGCGGCGGCCCCCCCCGGGACACCGTCGGCAGCCAGCGACCGCAGCAGCGTCGCGGCGGCGACGCGCGCGGCAGAGCGGGCGGCGGCCGAGCCGGCCGGCGCCCCTGGGGGGGGGGTGCCCGCCGCGGTCGCCGCCAGGGCGGCGGCGCCCACCGCGGGGGCGCCCGCCGCGACAAGCGCGGCGGCCAGCGGGCGGTGGCCCGACGCGGCCGCGTCGGCGGCCAGCACCAGCGCCGCCGCCGCGGTCGCCACCGTCGCTGCCGACGGGGGGGGGGCGCGGGGGGCGCCGCCGGTGCCGCCGCCGCCGGCCCGCCGGGCGGCGCCCCCCCCCCCGGAGCTAGTCGCCGCGGCGGCGCCCAGGTAGACCACCCGCGCCGCTGAAGCGGTGAGGGTGTCGAGGAGCGCTGCCCGCGCGGCGGGCGCGTCGGCCGGGGACACGCGCGCCAGGGCGACCCGGAGCACCCCCACCGCCGCCCGCCGTACGGCCGGCGACGGGGAGGTGCCGAGGGCGGCGGCCGCCGCCTCCCACGCCCCCGCCGCCGCCAGGCGGCCGTGGATGAGCCGCCCCTTGGGGTGCGCCGTGCCGGTCAGGTCTGCGAGGGCGGCCAGCGCAAACGCCGCCGCCGCGTCGCTGCCGCCGCCGCCGCCCCCGGCGGCGGCCGCCACCAGCGGCGGCACCGCGCCGCGGACAACTAGCTCCCGGTGGGCGGCGGCCGCCTCCTTGGCCGCCGCCGCCGTGGGCGCGGCCGCCGCCGCGGCGGAGGCGGCGGAGACGGGGGAGGCAGCGGCGGCGGGGGTGGCCGCCGGGGCGCCCGCTGGCCAGGCCGTCCGCGTCAGGTTGCGGAGCCCCGCCGCCGCCGACCGCGACAGCACCGTGTCGCGCCGCTGCGCGGCGAGGTCGCCGAGCGCCTCGACGAGCCCCGGTGCGGCCAGCGCGTCGGCACGCCCGCTGGTGGCGAGCGCCGCCACGCCCATTAGGGCGTAGCGCAGGGACTCGAGGTCCCCGTCTAGGCCCACGGGGGGCAGCTCCCCACCGGGGGGGGTAGGGGGGGCGCCCCCGCCGGCGTCCATGGTGGGGGCCGCCGTCACAGCATCACGGGCGTCCAGCGCAGACCAGTCACTGGCGGCGAGGACGGCCGCCAAGACCGGCACGGCGCCCGCGGCAACGAGCTCCCCATGCGTCCGCGCATCGCAGGCGAGGACGCCCAGCGTGTGGAGCAGCTGGCGAGTCAGCGCCATCTCTACCGGTCCCCGGGGGGACGACGCTGCCGCACCGGCGCCCCCGCCGCCGCCGCCGCCGCTGCCGCCGCCCCTGCCACCACCACCACCGCCACCGCCGCGGCCCATCAGAGACGCCCACCACCCCCGCCGTGGGGCGGGCACCCAGCCGAGCGACCGCAGCCGCCCGACGAGCACCCCCCCCGCGCCCGCCGCCACAAACGCGTCGGTGCACGCGGGCGCAGCGGCAAGGTCGGCCAAGAGGCGGAGGGCGGCCAGCTCGGCGGCCGCGTCGGCGGCCGCGGTCGCCGCCGACGCGGCGGCCAACAGCGCGGCGACCCCCCCTGCGGCGGCCAGCCGCGCGGCCAGCCGTGGCGACGAGCCGGGCGACAGGGCGGCTAGGCGGGCGACCGCGTCAGCGGCGCCGTCCCCATTGGCCGCCGCGTCGGCGGCGGCGGCGACCAACGGGCTCAGCAGGTCATCCCAGTCGGAGGGGGTCGCGGCCGCGGGGGGCAGCGGCAGCACCCCCGCGTCATCGGCTGCCACCCCCGCCGGGGGAGGGGCGGCCGCCGCCGCTGCCGCTGCCGCCGCCAGCGCGACTGCCGCGGCGGTCGAGCCGGCAGCAGACGCCGTGGGTGGGCTGGCGCCGGCGGTGGCAGTGCCGGCAGACGCGGCAAGGGACGGCGCCACCGCCGGCGGCAGTGACAGGCCGGGTCCGCTACGGACGACAGACCACACCAGGCGGAGGAGGGTGGCAGTCACGGCCGGTGGCGGCGCCGTCCTGGCGGCAGCGGCGGCGGTGGCGGTGACATTGGTGGCAGCGGCGCCCCCCGCCGGTGCAGCGGCGGTGGCAGCGCCCCGTGACAGCGACGTGGCAGCGGCGGCGGCGGCGGCGGCACGGCCGCGAGAGCTCCCCGCGCCCCCGCCGAGGTGACCCGCGGCGACGGCGGCGGGTGGAAGGGGCCCCCCGCCCCACGGCCGCAGCAGCGGCGTGGCGGCCGACGGGAGGAGGAGGCCCGCCGGCCGCCACCGGGATGGTAATCCCCCCATGGTGGCCCCGTCGACGGCCGGCCAGGGCCGCAACCTACCGCGCCGGAAGCAGTGAACAAGGGGCGGAGAGGGGAGGGAGGGGAGGTGGCGCTAAAACGGGCAGAATGGGGGGGAGAAAGGGGTGGGCCGGCACCCCCTCGTTGCCAAGTGGCGGCGGGGGTTTGGCGTTGGAAGAACAAGAGACGCAGGTGGGAGGTGGACGAGGGGAAGAGCGTGAGGGATCCTGGCGCGGGGACAGGAAAGGGGCGGGGGAGGGGAAAGGCGGGGGAGGGGCAGGGTGGTGGAGGGGGGGGGTGAGTGGGAAGGGGCATAGAAACCAGCTGGCTCCCCGGCGCCGAGGCTGACGTGGATCGGCGGGCGCATGGTTCGGCGACGCGGCGGTGGGGCGCCGTCGGCGCGCACGCGGCGTGGAGAGGGGGACGTCGCAGGGTCGGATCCCAGTCAGGTGGCCATTAGAAATTAATTCAACATTTACGAACGAGCCACATAGCACAAACGATCCACAAGTACATACGAGTATATAACAGAACCACAATATTCGTGGATATACCGAATACAACAAAATAGTTAAGTACTTATGCGCGGTCCTCAGCGGCCAGTCGCACCAGTCGGCGGCATGCTCGCGCACCCTCTGAACGCCTCGGCTTGGTCCCGCCTACAACTGCCTCAGCTGCTGTGCTAGTCTTCCCCCCCCTCTGCGTTCCCCTCCCCTTCCTCCATCTCCAACCGTTCCCCGATCCCCCTCTGTGCGTCTTTCCGGTCGTCATGGCGCAGCAGCTGGGCCCCGTCGCGTCGGTGCTGCTCAAGCTGCCGGGCATGACCGCCCTCGCCCGCCGTGCGGCGGCGTCGTACCAGGCCGCCGTTGGCGCCGAGCTCCGCAAGTACGGTACGTTGCTGACGCTAGAGGCGGAGTTTTGTGCCCGGGATGGACTGGTGGTGCTTTTCTTTGTGGGAGCGTGGGGGCCGATGCCCGCTTGAGCGGGCCCCTCTGCCTTGAGGGGGGCGAAGTGCGAAGGATGGAGGGGCCCCTGCAAGGGCTTTCCCGCGATGTTGCTCATATGGGAGTCCTGTGGTCCTTGAGCCGTGCGGTCAGTCGCGCAGGGTCTTGCTGCAGGTTCTTGCTCGGCCGGTCGTCGCCGCGCGGCGGTTGGCTTGTGGGGTATGGCGTTTGACCGTTCCATCGTGGCCCTCTCGTCTGGCTCTGGGATGGCCCTCTCACACAGGGACGGCCTCACTAACGTTGGTCCTCTCGTTTGAGCTGCTCCCCACCTCTCCTGCTCCTGCCCTCTCTCCGGCCCGCCCTCCCCCCCGCCGCGATGTGTGTTTTGTGCCGCGTCTTCTGTATTGCAGGCCTGCGCTACGACGACCTCCTCAACGAGTACGACCCCGAAGTGCGCAAGACCATCGAGACGATGCCGCCCGAGGAGGCGGAGCTCCGCGCCAAGCGCTTGACCCGCGCGATCGACGTGGACCTCAAAAAGACGCAGCTCCCCGAGACCATTCAGGCCAAGCAGGACATTTGGAACCCGTACATCAGCTCCCGGGTGGGGGCGCTCAAGCAGGCGCAGATTGAGCGGCAGAGTGAGTAGGCGGCGCTCTCCTTCCCCAATCTTGGACACCCCCCTCCCCCTCTCCCACCCCGTTCCGTCTCCCTCCCCACACGCGCCCCTCCCCGCGCGCCCCCTTTCATCACCTACTGTGATCTGCCTGCCTCCTGCCCGTTTTTTTTGTTGTTGAGAAGAGGGGCCGTCTTGCCCGTGCCACCCGTAAAAACAGCTGGCGACCTGGCCGTTGCACCCTGCCCCATTCTGCTGCCGTGGATGCGCCGCCGCATTGGCGGCCGTGGCGACAGCAGCAGCGGCCAGCGGGTCGCCCCATTACACCCCTTCTCCCGAGCCCCGAGCCCCGCACTCAGGGACCGGCCATTTCCTGCCGCCGCCGCCGAGCCGCGTCCTGTCTCTGGCGGCCGGCGGCATCTCAGTTTTTTAGGACGGGCGCGCGGACGGCGGTGTATCCTGCGGACAGGCTGTATAGGCAGCCAGACGACGGCGTAGGTGGCCGGCCCTCCTGCGGTCGCCCATGTGCCCCATGCTACGGGGCTCTCTCGAAATTCAGCTGAGGACGCGTAGCTGCAACGGGCTCGGCCTCACCAGGAGTATCGCCGCGGTGACCCGCCACCCTACCCCGGCAGTCGCGCAGCGGGATGGCCCACGCCCCCCCCTCCGCGCGTTAAAGCGACAGGCTGGGCGCGCGATGGCGGTCCCGACGAACGCGCGCAATGGCGGTCCCGACGAACCCGCGCGGCACTGGGCGGCGGAGTATGCACGACACCCTTGACTTCCGCAACACAGATGTTCGGGTGCACCCAACACAATCTCTGGTTTTTTTTGTTATGGAGGCACCCCATTGGCTGGGCCTTGAGCCATGTGATGTCCGCGTCGAGGTTAACCTCGCCCGTCCCAGCCGCCGTTGCCTCCACGAGCCCCCCCGCCGACGCACCCCCTGTTCCCCCTCCTGCTCAGCATTGCCGCTGCCGCCGCAGCCGCAGCGACCACCACCGTCTGCCCCGTCCTCATCCCCCCCCCCCCGCCCTTTTCCCAAACCCCCTCTCAGCCTTCTTTCCCCTGCCAGCGCGTTGGCCCGCGTCGACCGCGTCGGCACGCCCCCGCCCCCCACCCCGCCGTCGTCGCCTGTCGCCTCATCCGCCTGGCCTGGGCGGGTGCGCCGCGGGATGGCGGCCTTGGACAGCGCGCCTTCGCCGGCCGCGGTGGCAGCGGCTGCCGCCGCCGCCGCCCTGGCCACCGCCGGCGCGGCGAGCGCGTGCGGCTGCGCGCCGCCGGCGCTGCGGGCCCGCAGGCCGCGTGGTGCCGGTGCCGGCGGCGGCAGCGCACCGCTCGCCCCGCGGCTGGGTTTCGCCGCCCCCCCCTCGACGGCGGCGCCCACTGTCGGGGCAAAGACTGCCGCGGCCACCTCCACCGTCGCCGCCGCCGCCGCCACCGCTGCCACTGCCGCAGATGATGGGGACGAAGAGGAGCCCGCCGCGGACGCACACCTGCCCCCCGCCGCCTTTTACCTCGCCTACATTGTCCCCCTGTCCGTGCTGGTTGGCTATCACTGCCGCCCCCCGCTGGTTGGCCCCTACCTGACCGTCGCCCTCATCTACGTGCTCATCCCGCTTGCCGACGCGGCCGTCGGGACCGCCCGCCTCTTTGGGCGGTGGCCCCCGACGCCCGCCACGGGCGGCGCCGAAGCGCCCGCTGCCGCCGCGCGGCTGCCGGCCGCTTCCTCGGCGGTCGGCGTGGCGTTGCAACGGCCGTCGCCGCTCGCTCCGCGCGCGCGCCGCCGCCCGTCACCGACCGAGGCGCTGGCCTACCGCCTCCCCGTCTATGGGTGGCTCCCCACGCAGGCCGCGCTGGTGTTGTGGGCTGCCCGCGAGGCGGCAGTCGGCCGCGCCGCCGTCCACACGCCCACCTTTGTGGGCCTGGCACTGTCGGTGGGCATTGTCGCGGCAGGGGGCATCAACGCCGCGCACGAGCTCCTCCACCGGCGGGCGCCCGGGGAGCGGGCGGCGGGGGTGGCGCTGCTTGCTGCGGTCGGGTACGCGCACTTTGTGGTGGAGCACGCCGTCGGCCACCACCGACGAGTCGCAACGGCGGCCGACCCGGCGTCGGCGCCGCTGGGCGTTCCGTTTTACGCCTTCCTCCCCCGCACCGTCTGCGGTGGCTGGCGGTCTGCGTGGGCGCTCGAGGCCGACCGCCTCCGCCGGCGGGGGCTGCCCCGCACCGCCCACCGGGTGGGCTGGTGGTCGGTGGGGACGATGGTGGGGGTGGCGGCGCTGGGCGCCGCGTGGGGGTGGCGCGCCGTTGTGCTGTGGGCGGCGCACGCGGTGGTGGCGGTGGTGATTTTGGAAAAGGTCAACTACATGGAGCACTATGGGCTTGTCCGGCGCCCGCTGCCCAGCGGCCGCCCTGCGAGCGGCATCGCCAGCGCCGACGCCGACGCCGACGCGAATGCGGACGCCGACGCGGACTGTGTGTACGAGCGAGTGGGCCCCCATCACAGCTGGGAGGCCCCCCAGACGCTCACCAACGTGCTGCTGTTCAAACTGCAGCGCCACGCGGACCACCACCAGCACGCCAGCCGGCGGTATCAGGCGCTCCGCGCGTCGCCGTCAAGCCCGATGCTCCCGGCCGGGTACCCGACGATGGCGCTGCTGGTAATGGTGCCGCCTCTGTGGGCGGCGGTCATGGACGGCCGCGCGCGGCGGGCGGTGGCATCCGCGCCGCCGCTGGGGGGAGCGAGGGCGGAGGCGGGGGCGGGGGCGGAGGCGGGGGCGCGGGTGGGGGCGAGGGCGCCGAGGGAAAGTGGTGACGACGCTACGACTGCTGGGCGCGTGGAGTGAGGTGGGGAGGCGGGAGAGGATGGGGGTGGGTGAGGGGGGTAGGGGTGAAGGGCGGCCAAGGACGAGATGACAACCGATGGGAGGGACAAGGGAAGGGGAGAATGCAATGAAGTAACTGTGGTCCGACAAACGAGGCGTACCGATAAGTACAGCGGTGGCGTGGCCGTTCGCGAGCACATGGCAACAGTACCACCGGGTCTCCCCCACGCCCGGGTGAGAGGGCAAGCTCTCGGGCTGCCGCACCCGGTGGCTTGGCGAGTGGCGGGCGGCCAGCGGTGGGCGGTGGCAGCGCCGGTTGGGGGTATGGGCAACCAGCCGGGTGTGCACGTGGGGGACCGCCCGCGCGTCCACGGCGCGTCCACTGCGCCTACGTTCCTGCTGTCTGTACCGGTTTGCCTCGCCATGCCACCCAACATCATGCCGCCGCCGCGGGCCTGCTGGCACCCGATGGCTGGTGCGTCGCATCCGCCCGCCCCGTGGACCGCGCCTTATCTCGCGCCGTCGCATCTGCGCACATTGGGGGCGGCGGCGTCGGCCGATGCCGTCAACGGTGGCCAGCCCCGCCGCGGGGTCACAGCTGGCCGCTGTCCTGTGGTGAGGGCCACGCCCTGTCGATAAAAAAACCGCACATGTGTGTACATACATATTTACATACAAGCGACCCTCAGCCCCCTTCGCAGTGCCTGCTAAACGGGGTCCACGGAATCGTTGCTTTTCCGGTGGAACCTGAGCGCGCAAGAATTTTTGCACCCCGTCATGACGTGTTGCGGCCCGGTTTTTCCCTGTTAAACTCGCAAAACGAATGACCCACGCATTCTTATCGAACGAATGTGACGAACCGCAGTGCAATAGAAGCGCCGTTCCAGGGGGAGGACGTGGTACAGCGGAAACAACGTTTATCTACTCGATATGGACGCTTCATGCACGTTTTTGAAATAAATTTGCCATGGAAACGTGTTCTCCTCATCAGCCGTTGCTCTGAGACACAGCTGTTTGTTGCGTCTCTGCTGCGTAGCCAGTCTGGACCAAATGTCGACCATTCTCGATGAGATCCTTGGTCTCTGTGTACTGCATGAGATGAACGACATACCACTTTGTAGAGGAGAATGAGGGAAGTCAGATGGTATTTTTTATTTTCTGAGTGCTCTTGTTCTCTCTGAGCTATGAGGAGAGAAGGCACAAGTACTGTCAGTTTTCTGCTCACTATTGTCGACCACGTCTTGGGGCCAATGGGGGCACCCGATCTACTCACCGTCGCGGGCTGCGATGCGCTGCAAGCGAATCATTCTTGCTGAGTGCGGCCCGACCACCCCTTTGATGCCACAAGGGTGCCGTATGTCTCCGAGAATAATACACTCTGTAGCAGACAAAAAAGCACAGCAAAAAGAGAGTTGAGGCTCAGGTCTTGATGCATGACAAGAAAAACAAAAACGTCTATACTTATCCGTTGCTGGAAGGCCTGATGCCCAGGCCATGTGTGCTTCTTTTGTTCTTGACTTGGAAGTAGCAGACAAACAGAAAAGAAAATACTGCGGTCACGAGTCTGCCTCCTCGGGGCCTCCAGGAGACCCTGGTGTGGTCAACATTTTGGACAGTGGTCGACATTGCAAACAGGACAGCTGCAACAAGACAATGCGGGCAACCCATCCCGCGCAGGAAATCTCCCGTCGTCGCGAGACTCGTGAAAGGGAAGAAACAGAGCAGGCTGGAAAGGGGGATGAGGGGAAAAAGCGAAATGTCGCCGGAAAGTCACAGGAGTCAACGTACGAGAAACTGTAGAGAGCCTGCCGAACGACCACGCTCACACCACCGCGCCACCTACGAACTAAAGACACGGCCGTCCAACGCTGGTAGGAGAGGTGCGATGCACTTCCCTGTGCCGACTAAACTCAGGGGCGTGTTCCTTGCTGCTACATATCTAGATATGACCCAAGGCTAAGACTTAGTTAAGTCCTCCGTTTTAATTTTTGGCCTCTTTTTTCGATCGAAACTAAGGAGGCGAGAGCGGGGCGTAAACACCCGTCGGCGAGGCCGCGGAGAGGGCGCGGCATCCGCCCGCGAGGCCGCCGGCGAGGTAGCGCCCGCCACTGCGGCCCAGTGGACAGGACCCGACGCAGCAGTACGCATCTTCTGCTGACGTCGGCTTCGCTGGTTGGATGGCTTTCAGGCGCTGCCAGACGACGCGGAGGGCGTCTTGCTTCCCCACGACCCTACAAAAAAAAAGCGTCCCAAAATCTAGGTTTCTGAGACGTCTCGGAAACCTGGATATCGAGGTCTGGAGAACCGGGATATCGGGGTTCTGGAAACCTCGATATCCAGTTCCTGGGAACCTCGACATCGAGGCTGAAGCGCCATACAGGATGCCACAGGCGCAGAAGCGCAAACCTAGATAATGAGACTTTGAATGGTCCTCAGCCGACGTCACAACTGATGCGGATCAACCACAGCCATCCGCTACTTGACGACCTGACCCGTGGTACGTCATCATTTTGGGCCAGGAGCGAATCATACGACGCCATTTGTCGTCCAAGTTTTGATCTGCACGGTTCCACAATGCTCATCTTGTGAGAACGGGCAATCTTCTTCAAAATTATCAACGTGTTTTACAGCAGGCCGTCGAGAAAATTCTCCTGCGCCGCCGCTGCTGCCGCGGCCGCCAGCCCAGCTGCCTCTTCTACCGCCGCCGCGCCCTCTCCGCGACGAAGACGACGACCTCCTACTGCTGCGGAGCCATCACCCCCCGCTCCCCGCCCACCTCTTCCCCCTCGACCAACCGCTGCAGCGGTCCCACCGCTGCCGCCGCCTCGTGCGGCGGCGGCCGGCCCCAACATCGCCACTCGGCCACTCTCACCCATCATGCCCCCCCCCCCTCCCTCCGCGGAACTCGTCCCACCACAGCAGGTGCTCCGCCAGTGCCGCCGCGGCGCCCGGCGGCTGCACGTTCTCCGCTCCTGCGGCCGCCGCGCTCGGTAGCTGCACGTGCACTGCCGCTGCCGCCACCCCCCCCGGCGACAGAACGAGCTCCTGCCCTGCCGCCGTGGCGCCCGGACGCTGCAGAGTCTCCTCCAGTACCGCCACCGGGACGAGCGGGACCAGGCGCCGCCGTGCCACCGCCAGAATCACCCACGAGGCCATCCCCCCCCACTACAGCTGCCGCGCCTCTCGCTCTACCGCGCCCCGCGGCTGCAGTTGGTCCGCCCCTCCCGCCGCCGCGCCGCACGGCAGCAGCTGGTCCGCCTCTGCCATCGCCGCGCCAAACAGGTTGAGCAGCTCCGCTCCCGCGGCCGGTACGCCCAGCGCCAACTGGCGCCGCCCCCGACGGTCCACCATCGCCTCCAGACGTGCTCTCGGCCCCCCCCCCCGTCGCAATCCCGCCCCCTTCTCTGCCCACACTGCTCGCCCCCCTCCCTATACCGCCCTCCCCCCTCCCCAAGCCGCCCCCCCCCTCCCAACACCGCCCCCCCCCTCCCAACACCGCCCCTCCCCCTCTCCATACCGCTTCCCGCCCTCCCAAGACCGCCCCTCCCCCTCCCCTGCGTTACACGACCTGCCGCCAAGCTGTCCAGGGGCCGCCTTGCCGTGAGGCGCGCCGCGGCAATCCACGCGCCGTTTCCACCGCCGCGCTCGGCCGCTCCCGACGGTTCGATGTGGCTCCCAGTGCCCATACGGTACGACGTTGCACGGGACAGCAAAGAGCACGCCCCCCAGCTGTTGCGACAGGTCGCCAGACGCGGCTCGCGCTGCTCCAGAAGCAGCACGGCGCTGCGCAGGTTGTCTTCCGACTGCCGCGTAAACGAGACGCCACGCTGTAAACCGCTGCTCTTGAAGGCCTCTCGTAGCACCTTCCGCACACGCTTCCGATCCGACAGCGAATATCCGAGAAGTCCATTCTTGAAAATCCGAATCTTGGCAATAGTTTTCTCGGGTGGATCGACGGTCCGGGCCAAACCGCTGTCAACTTGAAGGCCCCCCCGCCCGTTCGTGCGGCGCTTGCTAGGACGGCCGGCGAGGACGGCAGCCGCGGCCGCCAGCGCACTTCCCGCGGCTTCTTCGTCGTCCTCAAACCCCCGTCCCACGTTAGCGCTGGGACCGAGATCCGCATCAGCTGCCCTTGACGCCGCCACCGCCGGAGATGCTCGGGGAAGGCGCCGCCACGCCTCTCGGCCCGACGAAGCACCGGCCCTAGCGGGCGCTGGCTCTGCCAGGGGGGGTAATCGGACGGCAGCTGATGTAGCGGGGCCGGGCGGAGTGCCGGCCGCAGCAGAGCGTTGCGGGAGGACGGTCGCAGCAGAAGGGGCGGCGGGTGTGGCGCGGCTTGACAAAGCGCCGGCCATATCAGGGCTTGATGGGGGGAGGGGATGGGAGGGGGGGGGGGCGGGGGGGAGGTGCAGCGCGTGCACTGTCAGGCAGGTGGGCAGCGACACAGCCGGCCGCGCGGAGGGCGCGCGAGTCTACATACGCATCGGTCAAAACAGATGACAACAAAGAGCAGCGTACAGTGCGGGTGGGCGACGTCACAGCAGGTGAGGACGTGGACGTCAGAGAACTGCACAGCACAAGGAGGGCATGACACGTCGCAAGGCGCCACAAAAAAGACACACACCGGCACACCGTGTCCCCCACGGTGTAGGATGCAACGTACATCTCCGCGGTTGGGGCTCGCTGGTTGTCGACCGCTTGACGCGAGCCATAGTGGTGGCTTGATGGACGCCGAGGGATGCACGACGGTGCGAACGTGCACATGTGTGAGCAAGACAGCCGATCCACGACAGCGAGGCGCACGCGGATCGACGGCACGCGTTGTCCCCGTCCTCCAGCAGCGAGCAGTCATAGCCACAATTCAAATAATTCAAAATACATATGGAAAAAGGCGACATCTGTCCGACAGAAAAGCTGTAGGAAGTATTAAATCCAGGTCTAATTCTATTTAAACAGTGCTTCTAGGGTACATCGCTAAACCGCTCTCGGTTGAAAAGCACCACGTGCCGCCCGTCTCGCCGCAGTGTGCCGAAGACCGAGTCAATAGCAGCCACGTCTACTTAGCGATGAGAGCCTCCGAAGCTGAAGAAGCAATCCATCTCGCGGCGGCGCTCCGCTTGGCCATACCGACCGGCCCGGTCAGCCGCAGACTTGACGCACTCAATACAGGCAAAGGATCGTGGCTGGTCTTCGATAAGTACGAGGGCGAAGTGATGCACCAGCCCGTAGGTGCTCAGCTCGTACACTTCCACAGACCCGTCCTGCCGCCGTCGCCTGGCGGTGGACTGGATGCGCACGCAGTTGTTGCGCCTCTTGTGCGTGTCGTCATCCGAGCTTGAACTGCTCGACCCGACGAGCACTCCACTAGGTAATTGCAGCCGAAAGTATTTCTTGGCATAAATTTCATCGGGTACGTCTCGCGCTCCTTCGAGGGTCAAAGTAGCCTTCAGGTTTTGCAGCTCAGAGCCAGTCAGGTACCTCGGCGCGTCACTTGGGGGCAACAGCACCGTTGTAGACTCATCTGCGTTGGTCAACAAAAAACCTCGCGCGGGAATTGCACCACCAGGAGCGTCCGCTGTGCCGGTAGCAGCGCGCCATTCCGCGCCCAAATGTCGTTCCGCACAACTTGTCACAATCTCGGATTTGTACTTGCTTGACACTGCGTTGGCCAGCGCTGGGTACGGATGACTCTTCGACTTGATCAGCCGCGGCAGTGTGCCAATGTACCTTTCCATTGGAAACTGCCAGCTCACCCAAGCCGGGCCGCACGCCCGAATGTTGAGCACGACGTCCAGAAGGGCGGTGATTGTTGACCGACAGAGAGACACACGCTCCCAGCCACCTCTGTACACATGTGAGTAGAACATGTCGCAGAACCGCTTCAGGAGAGCATCAACCTCTTCAAGGTCTTCCTCCGTCAGCCCCCGCGGGCGGAAGAGAAGGCGACAGGCCTGGCAGAGGGCCAAAAACATGGAAAACGCGGTCTCCGATACGCGGTCGGCCAAGACTGCCTCCCCTGTGGACATGATGAACATCATCCAGTCAACGGCTTTGTAAGAGCGGAACCGGACGTGCACATCTCGCAGGGCGCGCGCCTGAGACGCGGGCACCGTCGCCTTGCTTGCGGCGATCTCCTGACCTACGGTGATGGCGTCCGCCATCGACATGCAGTAAGGCTCGTTCTCGTGCTCTTGAATGACGATCTTGCCGGAAAATAATTTCCACAAAAACGGAACGACATTCTGCAAAATCAGGTGCATTGTGTCGTAGGGTGCCAGACTTGGGCCCATGTCCCCAACGTATTTCAGGTTGGGGTATTTGCTCTTGTCCGTTTGACTTGGTGAAAAGAGCAAGGACGGTCCTTTGACGCCGGTTTGCTTGGCCAGCTCCGCGATGTAGTGCGCACTGCGGTTGTTCATCTGCGCCTGCTCCACTGCTGCTGCATGCAAGCGGAAAGCTCCCAGCTGACGGCGCGAGCTGCACGGGCTTGAGAGGGAGAAAAGAACTTCGCCGGTGGACGGATGAGTGGGGGGGAAATAGTATTGGCTTCCGTGGTGCACGCCGTGGAAGCTGCGGAAGCGGTTGGGGCAGCGCCCATTGTGACCCGTCGCGTTCGTAACCTTATCGCCCCTGGGCATGTCGGCCGTCACTTGGACCACAAAGGCCGACAACGTGTGACTTGTGTCGGAGCCCCAGACGGATACGCCGTTGATACCCGCAGCCAACACGTTGAGCTCGTCAGCGATGGGGCGCAAGAAGGAGTCCAGGTCGACTGGTTGCCTGGGGCCCGGCGTGATGGTCAGCAGCACCTGAGACACAATCCTCGTGCGTGTACTTGGGTCCAAGCTCAGAATGATTGCGACGACCGGCCATCCTTGAAAGCCCAATTGGCGCCACGCCTCGAATCCATCGGTGGAAATCGACAACGCAATGGAAGTATTCAAATTGAAAAATCCATTTGCCACAGCCGTACGATAATTTGACCCATCGTACCAGTCTTCGACGCCGGACACAGGCTCAGTCGCAGCTTGTCTGGCCTTGGCCATGGCGTCCACCATACTGGGGCCCAGCTCCGGTTCGGCCAACATGGCCGTCAGCCATGCCGTCAAAGACCAGTACGTCACTGGGCGTGCAGACGCCCCGCTGCTCTTGTATCTGCCAGCACCGCACACGTCGCATGAGGGCGAATTTTTCCGGCTCCCCGTGAACGCGACACACCCCTGCGGACAAGCATGAACTTGGCGTTCGTCCAGGTCGACGCTTGCGTTGATAAAAGCGGCCTGTTTGTATCGTGTGCGATACGTAAGGAGGCGACTGCGCTGGCGGAGGTAGTCTCGGACCGCGCCGCCCGTCAGGTTGTGGTCGGTCACGAAAGTGAATTCGACAAAGTCGTCCACCAGGCTGGTAAACTGGTCAACGGGAAGGACAACCTTGTTCACTGGCACGAACGACGCGTCCTCGTCGGCCAACGGGTTGGGGAAGTTTGCCAGTTCCTCCACACTTTCAGGCTCAAATTCAGACATTGATGAAAAGCTTGAGCTTGACGAGCCGTCCAACCAGTCGCTGTAAGCCGAGGACGAGTCACTGGAGTCCTCCACCCCGCTCGTCCGGCCTGCGCCTCTTTCGTCATCCCCATCCAACGTCGCGCCGTCTTCTTGCAGGCCCCCCCCTCCCCCCCTCCCCCCCCCCCCCTGGGGATGGAACGGGAGCAGCCCCCGGAGGGCTGTCAGCGGAGAACGGAAGAGAAGCAGGGGGGACCGGGAATGGGGGGAGGGGGATGTGGGCAGGGGGAAGGATGGCAGGGGGGAGAGGTGAGTCTGTAGCAGGGGGGGGGGGTGGGGGGGGTAGGGCGGTGCCGCCGGCACTCACTCGCGCCTTGGCCTCCTCCAGTTGATGACGAAAAAACGTAGCCCTGCTTACGAGTCGCCGGCGCTTGTTGCTGTCACTGCACTTGGAGCATGGGCACGGCCGGTAGCCATCGTCCGACATCAAGCGTCCGCTGCTGTCCTCCGTGATAATCAAGCGGGAGACGCACAGGAGAAAAATGACCAACACAAGCGCACGCACGGAGATATTGACACGGCACACGAAGGGGGTTGCGCAATAACACATGTGCAAAGCAATGGACGCGGGGGACAACGTGTTAGCAACCAGTTGCACACAGGCGTTGAGAAAAAGGGGCGCCAAACAGCGAGTTGCGGCGCATGATGACAGCGGTTTGGCTGTGTGTCAGAGTGAGCAGACACTTACCAGAAAAGTAGCTCTGGCCGACGCGGTGCGGCAGTAACAGAAGCGGCCAAGCGAAGGGCCCAAGGGCGAAGTGGAGAATAAGCGCCGTGCAAGGGTGCAGCGACGGCAAATGCTACCAGCAAGTGAGGCCGGTGGATGTAGTGGAGAGGTGGGAGGACGTTGTGGCCGTGTGTTCCGCGGGCCTCTTTTAGAGGGGCGGGTGAGTGCACGTGGGATGTTCGCATGGAAGGCAAATTGAGCAACTGGAGTGCGGCCAAGAGTGATGGAAGGGAGGGCCATACGTGAGCTCAGAGCCACACGTGCCAGACGTGAGGTCAGAGCAACAGGTGCGCTCGGAGCAGCGCGGAAAGCATCCAGAAGCGTCTGGCGTGTGCCACGATCAGACAACGTCCCTTGCTGGCCTGAATTGGCCACGTATCGACGTCAGTTGGGACAGAGCCTGCGCTGGAGGGTTCATATGTAGCCTGCCTCGGAGACTTTGTCACACACAGAATCGCCATAGGATCCACAAACCTGGATATCGAGGATAAAACCTTGATATCGAGGATAAAACCTTGATATCGAGGTACCAAAACCTGGATATCGAGGTTTTTTTTTTTCGTAGGGCGACCGCCCATCCGTCATGAGCGCGGGCAGCCCGGGGTGCACACGCACCGGGTGAGGGAAAGTGTGGGCAGATGCGGGGGTCAAGAAGAAGAGGAGAGATCACGAGGACGCGGGACAGCGGCGAGTAAGGGGTCTGGGGAGCGTGGGGAGGGGTGAGAGTGCGCCAAGCTGGAGCGGCGCCGCAAGGGTACGGAGGTTGGGCGCGGTCTCAAGCGGCGCCGGCGGTGGGCGCAGCCCCTGGTGCACGACCGTTGCGGTCTGCGGCGCCGGCTGGTGCAAGCACCCCGTGCTCAACCGGCGTATAGTACAAACAGAAGATCCATGCAGGCGCGCGGCGTTAAGGCAAAAGAGGCACCTGCTGGCGACCGACTCCCCGACGCGGCCGCGGGAGGTGCGGCCACGGGGTGAGGGGAGATGGCGCTGGACGGAAGCGGCTTCTGTGGGGGGAGGGTCAGCCCGACTGCGGCTGCCGGTCGCGGTTGGCGCCATCGGCTGGTGCCGGCACCCAGCGCACAGCGGGAAAGCCGTGTGCCGCTGTGGCTTGCCCCGCTGCACACGACAGGGAATGGGACGCCGGAGGTTGCTGCCGCCGTCTAGACTTGAAAGACCCCCACTGCATCCACAGAACCACCATTCCCCCCCGAGTCGCATGCCTTCACGGGGAACACTATTTAGACTGCGCAGACCACCAGGGCCGCCGCACCGGCCGCGGCCGTGGACGCTGCCGACCCCCGCCACCTTCCCCCCCGTTTCGAGGGGCGCGGCTCAGACAACAGATGGCGGAAGTATGTATCGGGCGCACCAGCCCATGCGTGACCGCCGATGCATCACGCCCACAGGCAAAACCTCCCCACTGCCCCCGGCGCTCTCACGGCCACCTATGTCAAGGGTTCCAGCCATGTGGGCCCCCGTGGCGGACCGCGCCAGGGTGACATGGCCAAAGCGCAGAAGGGTCCAACCAAAGCACGCGCCATCCCGTTCCTGTGTTGACAAGGGTGCCGCCCTCGCTGACCCTCCCGTAAAACCAGCGGGGGCAGCGTCCATGGTTCGTCCTCTGGACGACCCCACCGGTCGACAGGCCCGCCCGCGCCGACTCCGCCTGTCGACGCGTCCTGCTGGCGAGCCCCCCTAGACTGTTGCCCCGTGGTCGCCGCCGCCGACCCCGCTGCCGCCACCGCCACCGCCAGGACGCCTCAGCCGCGCAGCCGACGCCGCCCCCGGCACCCGCCCGTCGAACGCAATGAGGCGGAGGGGGTGGCCCACGTGGTGGTCCTCCCCGCCCAGCGCAATGTCCGCGCCCCGCAGATAAAACGTAAATATGTCGTCCACGTTGCGGTAATAGTGCACGACGCCCTACGGGGAGGGGGGCCGCAGGCATCGCGGCCAGAGGGAACGAGAGCGGAAAAAAAAAACAGAAACGAGAAACGAAACCCTGGCCGCACCGCGCAGGTTAGTGGAACGTTGCCAGCACGGCGGCCAACCAGGAGAAACTCGTCTCGACAGCACAGCCACAGCGCGTACCTGCCCGCGGGAAGAACCAAACTCACTCAGAGAAGGATTGGGGTGAGGGTGGGGGGGGGGGGGGGGGGCGCCCCAACGCACCCGAATGCGGGCCTTGGCACGCACGTGCGTCCGCAGCGCCGAAGAGATGGCCTGCGCAGCGGCGACAGCCGCAAGCCCCCCCCCCCCGCCAACGGCGGAGAGGCATCATCAGAGGGACCGCGATGGGGGGAAAGTGGAGAGAACAAAGCAAGAAAAAAGAAAGGAAAAAAGAAAAATAGAAAAGGTGGGATGCTTCAGCTGCTGGAGCGCGCGTCATCTCCAATGACAATCCCGACGGTCCAGCTGGGCGTCGGTCTGGGCGGCGCGGGTTCATCGGACCCCGCGAGCCGAACTACCCCGCGCTCCCCTCTCCAGCAACTGCTGCGGTCTGCCTCGACGCCAGCGGCGGCAGCGGCGGCAGCGGAGGCAGCAGCCCCAGCAGCGGCAGCGGCGCCAGCAGCAGCGGCGGCGGCGACGGCGACGAACGAACCGCGCCCGCCCCCACGACCGCTGCCGCCCCCACCCGCCGCCACGGTATGCCAATTGTCGACCGCTGCCGCCACCCCCGCCGACACTCGATGCCACGCACGGGCGCCGCAGCGGCGGGCCACCAGCTGCCATCAGCAGCGCCCCCTTCCCTCGCTGCGGCCGAACCAGCCGCCCCCCTCATCCCCCCCCTCCACGAGTCCACCCGCGCCAGGCGCACCTCATCAAAAAGAAGCAGCAGCCGGGCGGGGGTGTCCCCGCCGACGGCACCCGCGTCGATCATTCCGGCGAGCACCTCCTGTAGCGCCAGGCCCACCGTCGAGTAGCGGTAGTGCTGGAAGCACGCCATCGGGGGGTGGGGGGGCGAGAAGGGGTCTGTGTGGGAAGCGCAGGGAGAGGCGGGAGCGAGACGAGGAGCATAAAGGAGGGACAGAATGGAGGATGGGGGGGGGGTAGAGGGGGGGCAGCGGGCAGGCGGGAGGATAACCACGCCTAGACAAAGTGCTGTCCTGATGGGAGGTGAGGCCCACGGGGCCACCGCTCAGAGCCCAAGGGGCTGTCCCGAGCAGGCGCCCCCACCCATGTATCCCGGGCGGGGCTCATCGGAAGAGGGACAGGAGCTGCACCCGCGGAGAGGGGCGGTCGTCCCAACGTGGGCGGCGAGATCCACCACGGATTTTCGCTGGAACTGCCGTGGCCGTGCATCGCGCCGACATACAGTACTGTACAAAACTCCACACACACGGACGGGTTGCCTTAGACGATGCATATCGATACAGCTCGTAGCAGTGGGCTACAAGGAAGCCGCTACCCACGAAGGGTCGGCTATGAGTTGCCCCCATAGAGGGGGATGATCCGGCGCCCCACGTGTGTGTGGAAGCGCCGCGGGCGAGGCTCGCGGCGGGGTTGGCGGGTGGGCCGCGCGAGGGAGATTGACCGTTGCCGACGGCAGTGGTCGACCGCCGACGACGGCGGGCTCCCCTCAAATGCGCCAGCCCGTGCTGGGGCCCCAATGGTAGCCCCCAACCCCAACCTAACAGGGCCGCGGCCGGGTCCTACCCTATCCTATAGTTGCGTTACCAATAACAACCAACACATAACCTGTCGTCACAAAAGGCCGCTGCCTGCGCCCGCCTGGCGGCGTTGGCTGACGACGACGGCGACCGCGGCGGTGGCGGCGGCAGCGGCGGCGGCGGTGGCCGTGGTGGTGGCGGCAGCGGCGGCGGCGGTGGCCGTGGTGGTGGCGGCAGCGGCGGCGGCGGTGGCCGTGGTGGTTCCGGCAACGGCGGCGGGGGGAGCGCCGTTTCGTCCGGAGCGCCGCGCAGCGGCAGCGGCCACGGCAGCGGCAGCGGCAGCCATGGAAGTTGGCTGCCGCCGCCGGGCCTTCCCCCCCCCCCCCCCCCCCCCCCCCCCCGGGGCCCCCGGGCGGCGGGGGGGGGCAGACCCCCCTTCTCCCCCGCCCCCCCCCCCCCCCCCCCCCCCCCCCTCCCCGCCAGAAAAGCCCTGCGCCGCGCGCCGCTCGCCGCGGTGGCGGCGGCGGCCATGCGGTGCGGCGCCCCGCCTGCCGCCCCCTTCTTCCCCCCCCTCCGCAGGTTGCGTTGGCCAAGAAGAGGGGTCTCCCATACCTACAGGGGCGCGCGGCGGGCCGGCCACGCTGGCCGTGTGTGCCCGCGGCGGCAGGCAGCGGGTGGCGGGGGGGTCCGGTGGGGGGGGGGCGCCGGCGGCAGCCCGAGAGGGGCGTGCGCCGATGCGCGCGCGCCGGGGGTGGCGTCCATCTCTTTTGTTTTTTTTGTTTGCTTTCGCCGCCCCGCGGCGACGGCCATGCCTACCGTCGGCGGGAGGCGGGACGGGCGGCCGCGGCACGCCCGCCCCCCGCGCCCGCCCCCCCGCCTGTCCCACCCGGCACGGCGGTCGCCCCCTCTGCCCGCCCTCTGTTACAATGCAAACGAAGGCGCGTTGTCTCTTTCTTCCTCGGACCCTCGGTCCCTCGCCGTGCCCTTAAAGGGCCACACTCGCCTCCCTAAATCCCGACCAAATCTACCAGCCATCGGACCGATCGCGGGGTCAAACAAATTGCCGTGGACACTCTGTCCTACGGCGGGGTCACCAGGGCCGTACAGACCGTACCCCACAACACTCCCCCACGGCCATGGAGGCCACGCCTCTCACCCGTGCACGGGAGTAGCCATCGCCACCCCCAGACCCTCGCGGAAGAGGGTGAACGCGTCGCGCGGTAGCGGCTTGGTGAGGCCGTCGGCGAGCTGCTCCCCCGTCGGCACGTAGACCACCACCACCTGCTGCGTCGCCACGCAGTCCCGGATGAGGTGGTAGCACACGTCGACGTGCTTCGTACGGGAGCTCATCCCCTCGTTGGTTGCCATGGCGATACAGGCTTGGTTGTCCTCCTTCAGCGTCACCGGCCCGGCATACTCGCCCAGGTCGCCCGCCAAGCGTCGCAGCCACAGGCTGTCCTTGACCGCCTCCGCCGCGGCGACGTACTCGGCGGTCGCCGTCGAGGTGGCCACCAGCCGCTGCATGCGGCTGCGCCACGAGATGGCTCCCCCGTGCAGCGTAAACACAAATCCCGTCGTCGACTTGCGGCTCTGGGTATCGCCAGCGAAGTCCGAGTCCACCCACCCCTCCAGGTTGGCCTCCTTGCCGTACGTGATGCCCATGTTGCGCGTGCCCTGCAGGTAGCGCAGGACGCCCTTGGCAAGCCGCCAGTCGCCCTCGGTGGGCGCCGACATGCGGCGCGCCAGCTTGCCCACGGCGTAGGCCAGGTCGGGCCGCGTCTGGTTGCTCAGGTACATGAGCGACCCAACGAGCTCCGCGTAGCGGTTGCCGGTCGGCAGGAGCTCGCCCTCGGCCAACTCCACGCCACGCGCCATGGGGGTGAAGTTGGGCTTGCACTCGTCCATCTCGTACTCCTTGAGCAGGTCCGCCGTGTGGCGGGGGTTGGACAGCGTGACCGTCCCCGCCGCCTTGTCCCATTCCACCTGCATCCCTAGGTACGACGTCACCTCCCCCATGTCCCGGCACTCAAAGTGCCGCGCGATCCTGCGCTTGACGTCAGCCACGGCCATCGCGTCGGGTCCGCCCGGGAGGATGTCGTCCACGTGCACATTCACGTACACGGTCGTCCCCTTCATGGCAAAGGTGTAGAGGCACTTGTCGGCCTTGGACTGCACACCGCCTTCCTGTGTCAGCTTCCCGTCCAGGTGCTTCCCCCATAGGTTGCCCGCCTGCTTGGTGCCGTACATCGCCTGCCACAGCAGTGCGTCCTCCCCGGCGCCCTCGAAGCCCTCGGGGATGACGATGTAGACCTCGACGTCCATCGGCGCATACAGGTACGCCGTCTTAACGTCGATGTGGTGGACGGTCCAGCCACGGGCCGCCGCCGTGGCGAAGAACGCCCGTGTCGTTGCCGCCGCGGGCATGGCCGCCCACGACTCCAGGTAGTCTCTGCCCGGCTTCTGGCGGTTGCCCTTGCCTACCAGCCGGCACTTGTGCCGCTGCAGCACGCCCTTCTGGTCCGCCTTGTACTCAAAGATGGTCCTGGTCCCCAGCCGACGCTCGCCCGGAGGCGCCTCCTTCTTGGTCCATACCTTGTGGGTGATCATCGACTGCCGCTCCTCCTCGAGCGCGGCCTCCCACAGGGGCCAGTCATCGCGGCAGCGTGCCTCCTCCACCGTCTTGGGCGGGGGCGGTAGGTCGCGTACCATCACCGGCATATCGACTGTGTCGGCCGTCTGGACCGCCGCCGCGCTGGCCGAAGCGCCGGCACCGTCCTGCCCAAATCGCACAGGCGGTAAGCGCGCGCGACCCGGGTACCGGGTCACCTCGTCCTCCTCCTCGGAGGTCGACTCCCCGCCGTCCTCGGCCAGTTGGCCAGTCACCAGCCTCGCGGCGTCGATTGCCGCTTGGACGTCGGGGGTAATGGGGGTCTCACCCCCTCGGTCCGTTGAGCTTGTTGACCCCGAGGGCGTGAGCGTCGGGGTCGGCTGCGGCGTCGGCGCGGGCGTAGCCGCCTGCGCTCCCCCGCTGGGGGTGCCGGTCAGGGCCTGGCTCCAGTGGACCTCCTTGGCGGGGGCGGCGCTCTCGGCCTCCTCCACCACCACGTCCCGGCGCTCGACCACCTCCTTGGTGCCGTCGAGCAGAAGGCGGAAGCCCTGGCCGCCGGCCGTGTAGCCCACCATCCTGCCGGCACTCGTGCGCGGCTGCATGCCCTTGATCTGCTTGGGCGGCTTGAGGGCGTACGCACGACTGCCCCACACCGCCAATCCCGACACGTTGGGGCGCTTGCCGGTAAACCCCTCCCACGGGGTGACGTCTTGCCCCTCTTTGGGCGAGCGGTTCATCACATAGGCGGCCGCCACGGCCGCCTCGGCCCACAACTCCTCGTCGAGGCCTGACTCGGACAGCGCCGCACGGACGCGCTCTTTGATCGTCCTGTTGAGCCGCTCCGCCTTCCCATTGCTTTGGGGGCTGTAGGGGAGGGTGACCTCGTAGTCAATGCCCTTCTCCTCGTACCACTGCCGCAGCTTGGCCGTGGTGAACTCCTTGGCACCGTCGAAGCGGATCCTCTTCAGCTTCTTGCCGCTGCGGCGCTCCCACTCGGGGATCTTCCCCCGCATCACCCTCCCCGCCTCACTCTTGGCGCGGATGGGCACGGCCAGCGTCATGCCGGTGCTGTCCTCGTAGAGCACTATCAGGTAGCGGGACCCCGACGGCGACTTCTTGAACGGCCCCGTGATGTCCACATGGATGAGCTCCATGACGTCCGTCTTCGAGTTGGACGCCGGGTAGGGGGTCTTCACCGTCTTGCCTTCCACGCAGGGCCGGCAGATGGCGCCCGCAATCGACTCCGTCTCCACCTCCTTCTCGGGCAAGCCGTCGACCATCTTGGCCGCGCGCTGCAGGTTGTTGTAGCCGAGGTGGAAGAACCGGCGATGCCAGATTGAGGCCGTGCCGGGCATGGGGGCGGAGGCCATCATGGCCATCTTGGCCACCGGCTTCCCACCGAGCGTGTACTGCCCGTTCCGCTCCAGGTGGCCGATGGCGTCCGCTTTGGACACCACGGCGCGGGACGCGACCGTCTTGGCCGCGTCGTAGATGTAGCAGTGGCCGTCGGCGAACAGCACCGCGCCGCCGGCCTTGTCCACTAGCCCCACAGACATCAGGTTTTCGCGGAGACCCGGCACGCGGTAGGTGCCCTTGAGGGTGATGGTCGACTTGTCGTTGCCGTCCCCGGCCACGAGGATGGCCTCCCCGCGGCCCGTGGTCGCCAGGGTCCCCCCCGACGCCAACGTCACCTCGTCGTTGGGCTGGGCCCCCTTGGCCACAAACGCCCCCTTGCCGGTCGCCAGGTGGTGGGTCGCACCCGAGTCAACCACCCACGTGTCCGCGCGTGAGGTCGCGGCAGCAGGCGCCACGGCGCCTTCCCCGACGGTGGTGCAGTAGGCCAGCTTCTTGCCGCCCCCGTCACCACCCTTGTCCCCACCATGGGGGCCCTTGTCATTGCGGCCGCGCTTCTCGTTCGCGGCCCGCCGCTTGTTACAGTCGGCGATCTTGTGGCCGGGCTTCTTGCAGTAGAAGCACACCGGCTTCTTGTCTTGCGGCCCCCTCTTCTTATCCTTGTTGAGCGCCATCGCAGCCAGGTACGCCTGCACCGCCAGCGGCACGTCGTCGTCCGACTCGGCACGCAGCTCCGTCTCCGTCTCCATCAGCCTGTTGGTGATGGTGGGCAGGGTGAGCAACTGGCCAGAGTTCCGCAGCACCGTGCGGATCGTCTTGAAGGGCGCGGGCAAACCGCGGAGGATGTCGAGGCAGAGGCTGTGCTCGTCCTTGTTCACGCCTGCGGTGGCCAGGTCGTCGCGGATCCCCTTGGTCCGCCCGACGTATTCCATGATGGTCTCGTTGGGCTGCTTGCGCAGCGTCGCCAACGCCTCCTCCAGCTCCCCCCGACGCGTGGCCGTCTCATCGTCGAAGAGGACGCGGAGGCACTCCCATGCCTCGGCCGCCGTCTTGCAGTCGGCGATCATTGTGGGAGATTGGGCCGGAATTCGGTACCAATACTTTGAAGATTCGGGTCAAGTGGACCTGACCGGAAGTCGAAATTCACCCGACCCACGATGGTGAAACTTCTGACTTCTGGACGGAAATTCGACTAGGACTTCCGACATACTAGAGCAGGGTAATGCTGCTGGTATTTGTTTCTTGGGATTTTTGCACGGGAGCCAGACGGATTTCTACGCTTTGAGTTCTTTGCATGTGGAGTGATATGATTGGTTTGTTTGAGGGTTCATTTTCTGAGTGTTTTGAGGGGTTGCGTGAGCGTGTGAGGAGGGTTGATAAGGAGGGACAGCAAGGCGGGGAGGGCCCACCTTGGCTGGCCAAGCAAGAAAACACCGTCTGGCTCCGACACATCTTGTTCGTGCCTTGGTGAGTGGACCCGCTCACCACACGCAAGTTCCGTGTTCGGCTGTGTGGAGGTGCTTGCTTCCGGTGTCCCAAGTTGGGATATCGGCAATACTCCTCTTCCTTCCCTGACTCGGGGTTGGTGGTTGGGAGTACTGCTACAGTTGGTGGATCAGCGGGGGAGAGGATATCGACTTTGGTACCTCCCTTGACCGGAGACGGGACCAAGTTGGCCCCTCTCCCCCTTCGGCACCGAGACTTCCGGTGACACGATCGACTCGCCTACGTTCCGAGCGTTCGCTGGGTGACGAGGTTGGCCACCGTGAGTCTTGGTGGGAGACCCGGAGTTTCGGGAAACCCCACCGCCTTCTTTGAGGCAGGTGGAGGGGTGGAACGTGCTCTAGGAACTCCCTAGCTGACGATCCCCGACTCTGGACACCGTTTGGTCGTTTTGGTTGACTCCACGTGACTCTTGTGGAGATGGCTGGTGAGGGAGACCCCCCCATTGCGCCGAGTGTACCTGGGGAGGGGGAGCGTAGTCCTCCCCCGACGGGCGGAGTACCACCCAGGCCGGGCAGTGCGGATGTGGTGGGTCCAGAGGTTGGACCCCGACGGCGATCGGCCAGGTTCCTTCCCAGGCCGTCACCGGAAGAGACGGGCGGAGTTCGCCCTTCTCCGGTGGGAGCGCCGAGCCAGCGTCAGGCTCCGGCAACCTCTTCGGGGAGTGACGACACTCACTTCGGCATGGGACCGCCGACCGGCAGAGGTGACGGGACAGGGAGTTCTGTACCCCGGGTTGGTGGGTCCGCGCCACGACTGGTGCCGGAAGGACCGGGTGGGAGCTCGAGTCAAGCTCCACCTGGATCATCCGGTATCGTGGATAACTCGGTGATGACTGCCATCGCACAAGTCGTGCGAGAGGAGGTGGGGAAGGCGTTGAAGGGGAGCACCCCTCCGCCTGAGCAGGCCTCGAGGCGTCAGAAGCGACGGGAGATTCGACGTACTCTCCGTCGTGAGGTGGACTCGGAGTCTGAGTCCTCTGCAAGTGGCAAGTCGGGTGAAGAAGATCTTACTCGACATGGTCGTGTGACTCACACGGACCGTCTTGGGACTAGAGTCGTCCCAGGAAAGATCGTGGTGAATAATCCATTGTTCAAGGATGTCTTCGACTGTGAGACATATGGGTTGGTCAACAAGTCGTTGACCTACTCAAATAGCCAGGCCCGTACCCTGGGCCGGCGCAAGAAACACGTTGCGCAATCCTTCGGGGTCCGTTCAGAATGGGACGGGACTCCACCCCTGAAGGTCTTCCAGTTTTTGCGGAAGTTCGCAAAAGCCTGCGATGACAATGATGTCTCTGAAGCTGAAGCGTTTTTCATGCTTCAGGACTTCACCAAGGAGCCACTCCGCTCCGAGGTGATGAACGTCATGCCAAGTCGGCATGGTGGGAATCCGGGTGAGGTGACCTCCTACCTGGAGTTGGTTAATTGGATCCTTCGTCTTCACGCAGACGAGGCTTCCTTGGCTGTGCAGGTTGAAGAGTTCAACCGCGCCACCCAGAGTAAGGGTGAAGAGGAACGGGAGTTCGCTGAACGACTCCGTCAGCTGAACGTCCTCTGTGGATTCCTATATCCCCAAGGAGTCATTAAGGGACGCTTTGTGGAGGGTGTCCACCGAGCAGCTCGAGCGACTGTGCGAGAGCGTAATACTCCGACCATGACTCTGGCGGAGTTGGCACGCATCGCCCAGACTAAGGGTGATGAGTACCGCTGGCTCGTGTCTGAGCAGCGGAAGGAACGAGAGAAAGAAGTTAAGGGAATGGAAGCAAGTCGCTTCCGCAGAACTGCAAGGATGCCTTCCTACACGCGGACGTACCCTGCAGTACCTTCGTCCTCAACTCGAGAGACGGAAGGTATGGTGGCCGCCATCCCTGATAAGTCACAGGGAAAAGCGGGGCCATCGGCGTCGATGAGTGATCGGCCGTGTTGGCAGTGTTCCAAGTCGGGACACTGGGCAGCCCAATGCCCCACTCTGGACGTTCGTTTGAGAGCCCTGTTGGCTCGTATTGGGAAGCTCGGTATTCCGAGGACTGATTCGGATACCCGGCCACACACCACACGTGTGACGGCCATGACTCAACCTAAGTCAGAGGATGAGTCCACGCTTGAGAAGGGGGAAACCTCTTCCCCCAGCTCAAGTGGCAAGGATACTCCATCATCCGAGTCGGATGAGGGAAACGCCTAGCCGCTGGGACTAAGACTGACCCAAAGGCTCCAGCGGTAATGAAGCGGGTTGCTTCACGCTCACCGACCCATGGGAGAGTGAAGGTCCTGACTCGACCTCGAGGGGTGAGACCTAGGGACAAGGCCCCTCCTCAGAAGCACGACCCGAGTCGGATTGTGTCAGTGCTGGTAGGGAGTAACTACCAGGTCGCAGCTCGACTCTGGCTGCAGGATGGATATGAGTTTACCTCTCGTGTCATAGTCGACACAGGCTCTGCTGCCTCTCTCATTAGGCAAGACTTATTGCCAGAGGGGACAGATGTGAGCCCCGCCGGCTCACCCGAGTGGCGTATGTTTGATGTCAATGGGGGACTCCTCCCCGTTGTTGGGTCTATTGCATTGACTGTTTGCATTGGGTTCTACCAGACGCAGGTGAACTTTGGAGTAGTCTCCAATATGTCAGTCCCCGTACTCCTGGGAACTGACTATCTGGACCTCCATGTCCCGGCCGTCTGTGGACCGGAAGGGATAATCCGAATGCGTAATGGAGAGACTGTCCCCATATTGCGTAAAGGGAGGACTGTTTCCCCTACGACTCATCAACCTAGGGAAAACTCTCCCAAGGGTGGAGGCTCTACGACCCATGTACGAGTATGTAAGGGTACGGTAGTCCCGCCCCGATCAAGGACCTTTGTGCGAGTACGCACACGGTTTCGAGGGAATGGACTTGTTTCCCCCGTGGACCGAGTCTATTATACTCACCAAGTGCAAGTTGCTTGGGGCCCCATGACTTGTGGGGATGACCAAACCTGGTGGGTGGAGGTCCTCAACACGTCGGAGGAACCTCGACGACTCCCCGGAGGCATGAAGATTGCGTCGATCTCTACCTTTGAGGGGAATGTCGTTGCTGTGACTCAACAGCAATGGGAGGATATTGGAATGGCAGGCTCTGCCGACCAATCGAGTTCATCGACGGCTAAGTCGCCGACGGTACATCGGGAGAACATCCCGGAGTGTTTACATGGACGACTGGATGAGTTAATCCAGAAGCATCACAAGTTGTGGAATGGTGACCTTGGGCTCATCAAGGCCACCGAACACAGAATCGTGTTGAAGCCAGGGGCTAGGCCAGTTCGCCTGAGTCCCTACCGTATGGGACCAGACTCACGGGAACTCACCCGAGAGCAGGTCCAACGGATGCAAGACATGGGTGTCATTGAGCCTTGCTCAAGTGAGTGGGCCAGTCCCATAGTCTTGGTGCCCAAGTCAGACGGCACGATGCGGTTCTGCATCGATTATCGTAAGCTAAACGAGCGGACGGTAAGGGATAGTTACCCCTTACCCCGTATGGACGATTGCCTTGACTCACTCGGTGAGGCACAGTACTTTTCCACGTTGGACTGCAACGCGGGGTACTGGCAGATACCCATCCGCAAGGAGGACAGACACTTGACCACCTTCACGTGTCACTGTGGAGTTTATCAGTGTACACGGCTCCCTTTTGGGCTTTGCAATGCACCTGCGACTTTCCAGCGTGCTATTGACTTGATACTTGCCGGAGTCAAGTGGCAGATCGCCCTGGTGTATCTGGACGATATCATTGTGTTCTCCGGGACTGCCGAAGAACACTTGTCCCACTTGGACAGAGTGTTTACCCTGTTGGGTGAAGCAGGAGTAACACTCAAACCTACGAAGTGTCACCTCTTTAGTAATGAGGTGGAGTACCTCGGCCATATAGTCCGGCCAGGTCGCATTCTGGTCAATGAGAAGAACCTCATGGCCATCCGTCGGGCGAAGTTCCCCCAGACGCAGACACAACTCAGGAGCTTCCTGGGTATGTGTAACGTATACAGACGCTTTGTGGCGAACTATGCCAAAGTGTCTGCACCGTTGAACCACTTGGTAAGTTCCAAGATGCCCAAGCGCTTGGATGCTCCCAAACCCCCGGAGCAAGAAGCGTTTGATAGGTTGCGAGAGCTCCTCTGCAACCCACCGGTGTTAGCGATCCCGAGACCGGGGGCTCACTACATCGTTGATGTGGACGCAAGTTACGACCAACTCGGTTGTTGCTTACTCCAACAACAGCCTTCGGGGGAGTATTTACCCGTTGGCTATTTCAGTAAGGGACTCTCACCCGCCCAGAAGAACTATTCTGTGACGGAGGTAGAGGGTCTTGGCGTGGTATGGGCAGTCTCCATGCTACGGCCATACATCGAAGGAAGGAAGTTCCTCATTCGATGTGACCACAAGGCTTTGAAGTGGATACTCACCACTACAGCCTGTACGAATAACCGACTCAATCGATGGCGACTCTGCCTCGCTGAGTTCGATTATGATGTTGAATATCGGCCAGGCCCGAAGCATGCGGTTGCGGACGCGTTGTCTCGCATACCGACGGATGGGAAAGACACTTCCCCTATCCCTGAGGAACTCCCTCATGTGGCAGTGACCACTCGCTCCGGAACTGTCCTCGACCCGAGGATGCCTGGCATGGCCAAATTATTACCCGTGTCTTTGGATGAGTTTGTCCAGGCACAGGAGAGCGACAAACTTTGTCGACGACTCAGGAAGGAGCTCGACCAGGCTCAACCGACTCGGTTCTTCCTGAATGACAACGGCATACTCTGCCGTAAGGGATATACCCAGGGGGACAAGCAAGTCGTCGTCCCCAAGGAGTTACGCAAGAGTATCCTCCAACGGGAGCACTCCTCACCGTTGGGTGGACACCCAGGGTCTACGAGGATGTATCAGACCCTACGTAAGAAGTACTATTGGCCATCACTCGTGGCTGATGTGTACGGATATGTAGCCGCATGCGCGACTTGCGCAAAGAATAGACTCATGGAGTCCCGGCAGACTTCTTCCATGAGACTCTTTCCTGCAACAGAGCCGTTTGCAGCGATAGCAGTGGACTTACTCGGTCCACTACCACGAACACCTGAAGGATATGAGTACCTTCTGGTGATGTGTGATCGCTTCACTAAGCTCACACGGGTATCCCCACTCAAGGATATCACAGCCGTGGACGTTCTGAGTGAGTTACTCGACGTCTGGGTTGCCAGTTATGGCATCCCCGACTCTATCCTTTCGGATAACGGACCACAGTTTGCGTCCGTCCTGTATCAGGGAGTCATGAAGATGTTGGGGGTGCAGACGAACTTCGCCACCCCTTACCATCCCCAGACTAATGGGCAGGTGGAACGATTCAACAGGACTCTAGTGCGCCAGTTGCGTCACTATGTCCATGACCATGTAGTCACATGGGCTCGTTATGCGTCACTACTCGTGACAGCATACAACTCCCAGGTACACAGTAGTACGGGAGAGGCACCGTTTGCCTTCGTCTGCCCCCGACGACTTCCGTCAGTAGCTGTGGAGCGTCTCACCCAGACTGAGGGTGAGACTTCGACTCAAACACCGAGTCAGGCGAAAGCCTCCCTACTCCAGAGACTGGAGGAGATGATACCCCTTGTCCGGGCTACTATGGAGAAGGCCCAAGCCCGTTACAAGAGGTACTTCGATGTCCGAGTCAGACATCGTCGCGATCCGCTCCGAGTTGGAGATTGGATTTATGTTAACTCCCACGACAATAAGGGAGGGAAATTGGTCTTCAAGACTCTGGGACCATATCACATCCTTAAAACGGATGGACGTCGGTTAACCATCGAGAGTGATGATGGTATCCGGACAATAAATGGGAATCACGGGACTCGCGCACCCGAACCCCCAGAGGGAGATCCCGCTTGGGAAAGGGCTTTGCAAGCATGGAAAGTCCCATCCTTGCCGACCTCTTCCAATAAGCCATTGGAGGCGGTGTTCGACAAGTTTGTCGGGCACGGATATGATGAGTCGGGGCGACTCATGCTCCGAGTCAGGTGGTTCGGGTATGGACCAACTTCCGACACATGGGAGTTTGTAGAGGACCTACCAGTAGAGAAGGTCCGTAGATACTGCCAGACTGTGGGCATATCTATACGCCGACGTAGCACTCGTACGTCGGGGGATGAAGTCCCTGCTCCAAGTCAGAGCAGAGCGGCAAGCCAACCATGAGTACAAACACATACCATGGTTCTTCAAAGATTCTCTACTAACAAAGCCGACTATGGCACAATACAAAACGAGAAGAATACCCACCACTCTTCTCACCAAGGAAAGAACAAGTCGTTCGACCGCTGACTCTAGCGTTCCATATGCCCACCCCCACCACTATAGGGACCGCCCGACCACGAACCCCCAGGGTCGTAGGCCGGTAGCGGAGGGGCGTAACCCACTCGGGAGGGCCCCGGAGTGGAAGCACTGGGAGGGGCCCGCCGACTCGCGGACCCATCCCCGTCGTAAGATAGATGTCCGGAGGTACTCCCTCCGTGACGCGGAAGCTGCTGCTGAGTCGACAGCAGCCGTTGGACAAACTCGTGTCCAACCGCGAGGCGAGTGACCTCAGCTGCCAATGACTGTCGCGCCGTGGCTGAGTCGCCCGACGCGAGGAAGTGACTGACACGCCGGGTGACCCAAGCCAACGTGTCAAGGGAGGCCACGAGTGAGGCCTCCACCGTGGCGTCATACATGATGGCTCCCAAGTTGGGAAGCATCTCGCCAACGCCACGCGCAATCGGCATGGGTACCGGAGTTCGGACCCGTAGCGAACCCAACGCCACGTCGGGGAAGGGCTCGAGGAACTGGAAGGGTGGAGCCTGAGTCGGCTCCACACCCCCCGAGGTCGGAGTCGCGACCCGCGGGGAAGTCGTCGGCACAGCTCGCCCGCGGCTTCGAGGGGCTCCTCGATGAGCACCACGACGAGTCGTCGCCGATGATGTCGCCCACCCAGAGCCAGGGGGCGACGTAGAGGGAGTAACCCCCTCTGCGTAGGGAAGGGAAGAGTCCCCCAACCCCTCACGCAAGAACAGCTGTCCCTGCACCAGAGTATGGGTGACATGGACGAACTCCCGGGGTGGCTCACTCTCCAACCCCGGCTCTGGACGCTTGTTGCGGCGGAGGAAGGGTTCCAGCTGCGCCCAATCGAGTCGATTGTGCAGGGTGACCATACCCTTAAGGAGGAACGGAGCCAGGTCCCCCGCGCCCAAGGCTAACCAGTGGAAGCCAAGGGTTTCCATACCCTCCACCAGAGCCGGTGGGAGGTGCCACAGGTAACCCCGATGGACTACATCGGAGTACCAGCCCCGAGTCACCACGACCACCCAGTGCGTGGCGAGGTAGGCGAAGACCCGGTTACCCTCCGAGCTGGAGCGTAGCACGGAGCCAAAGTAGGCAACGAGGAGGGGGATCCGAGCCGGAAACCCACAAGGTACCTCCCCTGTCTCCCACCACCCTGGGAGAAAAGGGTACTGGTGCTCACGCTCCTCCAGAGGTACGTGGGTGAACTCCACCCGCGACCCGTGGATGAGGAAGCCCGAGGAGCCCCGGAGTCGGAACTCCTCTCGCACCACGCCGTGTTGGGCGTGGGCGTCCTCTCCGCCCAGGTAGGGACGGGGAAGGGCACACCACTCGGTAGACACAACCGCGTGGGTGTCGTCGATCTCCTTGTCGCCCGACCCCAAGGCGAGGGAGGTTGACAACGCCTGGACTTCAGGCGCGTCCGCCAGGCAGAGTAGCGCTGGTAGGTCGCAGACCACCCCATCAGGTAGAGTCACCTGGTTGGGGTACCGACGAGTCCGGCGGTACCATACGTCGGTCCGCCGTGGCTCGGGGATGATCAAGTAGACATCCTTGAGCTTGCAGTCGGGAAGCTCCCCGACTGACTTGGGAGGCGCCCAGGCTCGGGGCCCCATAGGAGGACGGGGCCGCGGCGGGAGTAGCAGCCGTGACTCAGGAAGGCGGGGGATGGGAGTCACATCCCCTTCCGCCACCGGGTTGGAAGACCCATCCCCCGGTGGGACCACGGCCGAGGGGGCAGTAGGAGGTGATGCGGCGGGGACGGCTGAGGCGGCCGCCTCCGACCCTCGCCCGGGACGAGTCGTCTCCATGGCCGACCCCCGGCTGAGAGACTCCTCAGTCCCGAGGGCCTCCTCTCCCGTCCGTCGCTTGTCCGACAGAGACGTCGGAGACGGGGACAAAGGCCGACTCGGCTCACCCGCCATCACGCGACCAACCTTGACCGACTCGGTGAGGTTGAGCACGGGGGGGGACACGACCCGCTCCCCCTCCGACGACAACCAACCTTGACCGACTCGGTGAGGTAGAGCAAGGGGGGGGGACACGACCCACACCCCCCACCGACAACGAAGAAGCCCGACACAAGGGGCAGCGCGGGGAAGACACAACCCCGCCAACGAGGACAAAGGGGGGGGAACACGACCCGCGCCCCCACCGACAACGAAGACGCCCGACACAGGGGCGGAAGGGGGAAGACACCACCCCAACCAACGACACCAACCGCACGGCGGGAAGAGACAGACCCGCCGACGCGAGGGAGCAGCGGCGGGAAGGCACACACCCGCCCGCACACACGAAGGGGAGAGAAGACCCCGCACCGGCGGCCGAGTCCCACCGCCGGCGACCGAGTGCAACACCCCCAACTCGGGGTGCGCACACCCCTCAACCCTGACTAGAAAGGGGGGGAAGGAGTGAGGAACACCCCGCAGAGAGCCAGCTGGGGGTGGATCGAGCTGAAGGGGGGGACACAACCCGACCCCCCGAGAGTAACCGTACCCCAACTGAAGGGGCAGGTGCAGGTCGACGTTCCGAGTGAGAACGTCGACGCCCTACTCCTCCAGTTGAGGGGCAGGGGGTGTGGCGGAGGTACGCCGACACCCAGATTAGGGGGCTCACCCACACGTGAGTCCACCCGTGGAGCACCCTGACCAGGTGGGGGACGACTTTCCCCCACACCTGTTTCGCGTGGAGGGGGCTCCTCTACCCAGTGTCAGGGCAGAGAGCGCACCCCACGGAGAGGGACTGCCTCTCCCGGAGGGCCCCGCCGGACGCGAGTGCAACCCCGGCGTAACCCTGGTGCACGCTAGACGCCAGCGATGCACCGTACTTTGCATCTCAACTCGGGAATTGCATCCTCCTCTCCCGGTCACTGCGACTCGCCGCTGATTGGACGTCCACCGGGACGGCTGGACTTTTGAGAAGGGGGAAATGTGGGAGATTGGGCCGGAATTCGGTACCAATACTTTGAAGATTCGGGTCAAGTGGACCTGACCGGAAGTCGAAATTCACCCGACCCACGATGGTGAAACTTCTGACTTCTGGACGGAAATTCGACTAGGACTTCCGACATACTAGAGCAGGGTAATGCTGCTGGTATTTGTTTCTTGGGATTTTTGCACGGGAGCCAGACGGATTTCTACGCTTTGAGTTCTTTGCATGTGGAGTGATATGATTGGTTTGTTTGAGGGTTCATTTTCTGAGTGTTTTGAGGGGTTGCGTGAGCGTGTGAGGAGGGTTGATAAGGAGGGACAGCAAGGCGGGGAGGGCCCACCTTGGCTGGCCAAGCAAGAAAACACCGTCTGGCTCCGACACATCTTGTTCGTGCCTTGGTGAGTGGACCCGCTCACCACACGCAAGTTCCGTGTTCGGCTGTGTGGAGGTGCTTGCTTCCGGTGTCCCAAGTTGGGATATCGGCAATACTCCTCTTCCTTCCCTGACTCGGGGTTGGTGGTTGGGAGTACTGCTACAATCATGTTCATGAGATGCGGCTTGACGGCCATCTTGATCTGCGCCAAAGCCCGCACGTTCTTGCGCTTCCAGACCTTGACCTCCTTGAGCTGCTTCTCGTGTAGCTCCATGGCCAGCTTCTGGGCGGCGGCGCTCGCGGCCGCCGACCCCGCCGGCTCGCCCTCGGGTGACGCGGCTGCCGTCGCCAGGGGGGTGACCACCGGGCACGGCGTCTCGATCGCGTCCCAGGTGCCGTTGTCCTGCAGGTACGCCTCAGCGTAGTTCGACCAGCCGCGGTAGTTGCCGTCCAACAGGTCGTAGCCAAACTTGGAGCTCCGCGTCTCGTCCTCCATGGTTAGGGGAGCGACGGGGCGAGGCCCCACGGGTCACACGTCCGCACTGATCTAGTCCCCCGTTAAGGGGAGAACGCGCCGCCTCCGCTACCGCGTGGATCTTTCACCGACGAGGTCAGAAGAGACAGATGACACGATCCCAGCGACAATCTGGGCCCATAACCTGTTACAATGCAAACGAAGGCGCGTTGTCTCTTTCTTCCTCGGACCCTCGGTCCCTCGCCGTGCCCTTAAAGGGCCACACTCGCCTCCCTAAATCCCGACCAAATCTACCCGCCATCGGACCGATCGCGGGGTCAAACAAATTGCCGTGGACACTCTGTCCTACGGCGGGGTCACCAGGGCCGTACAGACCGTACCCCACAACACCCTCCCCGCTGCCGTGGGCACCCCCGCTCAGCCCGCGGGGACCCTCCCCCCCCCGCGCCCCCCTTCCTCCCACCGTCCATCGTTGCTCAACCCCTACCACCCAGACCGCTCTCGCTTTCCGCGGCGGCGGCGGCGGCGGGCGGCGGCGGCGGCGGCGGCGGCAGCCACCCCCGCCGGCCGCCCCCGCCGCATCTCCTCCCCCGCGGGGTGCCCCCCGCGGGCGGCCTGGACGCGCCGCCGCCGCGGCCGCCCGGACGTGACGGCCGCCGCGGCCGCCGGCGTGGCCGCTCGCGTGCGGCGGCGGCGGCGGCGCCCACGGTGCCGCCCGCGGGTGGCTCCTCACGCCGGGAGTGGCGGTGGCGGCGGCGCCCCATCCCTGCCAGGCCGTCCCCAGCCTCGCCGTCGCCACCGCGGGTGGCGCGGCGGGCGGGGTGGCGGGAGTGGCGGCAAGGGGGGGGGGGGGGGGGGGGCGCTACCAGTCCCCACCGCCCCCGACGGGGTCGCACGCACCCCGACACGCGGGGTCGGCTGCTCCCCGCTTGTGGGCACTGCACCGCCGCCCGCGGCGCGACGCGTGCAGCGGCAGTGGGCACACGCACAACACATAGCGGCGGCCGCCCGCTTGCACGCCCGCCCGCCAGCCGCTAGCCGCCGGCGCCCGGGCGAGCCGCCCATGTACTGTGCCGCCTGTGGCAACCCCCCGCCGCGGGTGTCACACAGTGGGGCGATGGGGGGGGACGACCGCGCCGTGCTCTTTTCGGAGGGGGAGCTCGTTCGCCCCGGCCCTGGCTCCCCCCCACCCCGCCGCGGTGGCGCCATGGGGCGCCACAGGCCAGCCGCCCCCGCCGGGCCGCGAAGGGTGGCGGCGGCGACCCCCTCCTCGACATGCCCATCGCCGCCGCCCGAGCGGCAGTGCCGCGACTCGCCCCACGCACAAGCAGGGGGGGGGGGGGAGGAGGGGCGGGCGCCCGCGCCGTGCATGACGCCGCCCCCCACCGGCCGCGGCGGCGGTCGCGTTTGAGGTGGCGAGCCGCTGCGCCCGCATGGCGCGCGGCCACTCCGCTGCGGTGGTTGCTACCGCCACGGCGAACGCTCCCGCCGCTGCTGGCCGCTGCCGCCGCATCGGCGCGCGCGCGCTCTGCCCGTGGAGACAAGCGCCGTCGCCGGCGCCAGCGCCGGCGCGGTGACCGTTGCGCGCATGCCGCAGCAGCGCGCGCGAGCAAGGAAAGGGGATGGTCGGGGGGGGGGGGGGGGACCTGGCCGCTAGCGCCTGCAGGCGGTCCCGTGCCTCGAGTGTGTCGCCCCCACTGCGCCCCCCCTCCCGCCCAAATGGAAGCCATGCTCACGACAACAACATTGACTGCGGCAAGACGCGTTCCCACGGCGGTGTCGCAAGTACACTACCTACGAGAGTCCCCTTCTGGGGATCTTTGGGGGACCGGGGGGAATGAGCGACGCCCTGAGGGGAGGGGGGGGAGGGGGGGGGGGCACGCGACGGACAGGCTGCCAGCCTGCTCGCCTGCATCGTCCCCCCCCAAACCCTCCCATTGCGCGGAGTGCGCCGTCGGGTGGTCAGCTTGTCACGCATTGCCGGTCCCCACCCCACCGCAGCGCGCTGATGGAGCGCACGCCCGGTCGCTACGCGTTGGCGGCGGTGGCTGCTGGGCGGCGACGTTGGCAGAGGACAACCCCTCCCCCCTTGTCCTCCCGTCGAGCCGTACGTGGCCGGGTGGCCGATACGAGTGGCGTGACGGCGCACGCCACTGCCGGTGGTGCACAGTGCAGGCGGGGTGCCCGTCCCCGCCCTCCCCGGCCCCAGCACCACGCAGTCGCTGCGTCGTGGAAGCCTGGCGGCCCATGCCAAGGCCCGCAGACCGCCTCGCTGGCCGGCTTCTCTCGGTGCACCGCCGTGGGCTCTCCCTCCTCGGAGATGGGCCTTATGGCTGTCGTGTGGCCCGCCCCGCGGGTGCTACTCCCGCCGCCGCTTTCGCGGGGGGTCCTCGCGACTGGCCGCCCCCGGCCCGTCTGCCCCCTGACAGCCGCCGCCGCTACTGCGTCCCGTCGCAGCGGCCAGCAGCGCCTCACACGCTGCCACCTCTGCCGACGCTGCCGCTGCAGCCGCCACCCGATCCCAGTGGGCGGCATCGCACTTGACCACTTCGACCCGGGAGGAGCGTCCGGCGCGCGCCTCCTGAATGGTGGTGGTCCAGCCCGGCCCGGTGGCCGGGAGCGCCAAGGCCGCCGCCGCCCTGCGGGCATCGGCGATGCACGAGTAGCGGCCAATGGGGAAAAGTAGAGACTTGGGGGAAGCGTAAAAGGCGGCCAGCGCTGTCGCGCGGCGGGCGCCAACGGCGTGCGCCAGCGTGTCGGCCGGAGGGGGCGCCTATGGCCCACGACCAAGGGGGGGGGGGCGCTGTGGCCGCGGCCCGGTGGGAGCGGTGCGCCGCTGCAAGCGCTGCCAGGTGCGGGCCGGTCACGCCCGCCGGGGCGCCGTGCAGAAGAAGCGGCTTATCGCATAGGAGTGCCCACAGGATGCGCCGGGGGATGCTTTCCGCCTCGGCCGCCGCCGTCAGTGCGTTCAGGGAAGGCGGGTGAGCGGCGCGAAAGAGGAACCGCGCCACCTCGACGGCTTGCTCCATGCACGGTACGTCCCGGTATCCTATGCCAGCACTGCTGGCGGCCGCCTTTTGCCCGCAGCCACGACCGTCCAAACCCAGACCCACAGCAGCCATGGCCGTCGCCGCGAGCTCCCCAAACGCCGTCTCGTCGCTGCCACCCGCCGCAGCGACCGCCGCACCAACCGCCACCGTCGGCACTTGAGGTAGCCGCGACAAAGTCTCTGCCCGGCACGCCGAAGCGACGGGCGTTGGCGAGGGGCCAACGGCGGCGGCCTGGCCGGCCAGCACCGACCGCCAAGGGAGAGTGGCCGACGCGGCGTCCCAGGCGCTCCTCTCGGTCGCCAACCGCGCATCGCCCCTCAGCAGGTCGACGGCGGCGACGGCATGAGGGACGCTTGTTTGTCAGCCCACCACGCGTACCAGGTAGCACGCCACAAACAATGGCACGTCTGCGGCAGCAGTGGCGGGGAGCCCCGCGGGCCCGCGCAGACGACAGGCGCTCTTACTCTCCTCCCCCTTTCCGATGCCGTCGACAGGTGTGCCCACCGCGCCCAGAAGGCCAATGGCCACGTCTGTATCGTCCGTCGTGGCAGCGGCCAGGAGCGCCTCTACTGAATCGCGCAAAAAGCTCCAGCCCCAGGCCGCCACCGCGTTTGTGACTGCATTGACCGCCTGATCGGCGGCCCCGCCATGGGCGTACGCACCGGCCAACCGCGGCACCGCCGCTCGTACCAGCTCGACGCTCCCCAAGGCCGTGCCCAGCCGCATCAGACGGGTTATCTTGGCCACCGTCAGCCGGCTACCCTTTTGCAAACAGTCGAGGAGATTGTACACCCACTTGTTCCGCTGGACGGCAGGTATCCCCGCCTGCATCGATCCGTGACCCGCGTTGCCACCATCATGGTGGTCGCCGCCGCCTGGCTGCTGGGCCAGCTGCTGTTCCACGTGGTTCATTAGGTGGACCAGGCCGGCCTCCGTGGCGATGCGCAGCGACGCGGGGCGGGGCCATACCGCCACCAGCGCCATCCGATAGCGGTGCGTCGCAGTGAAGGGCTCGGGGTCACCGTAGCGGTTCTGATCAAAATCCATGTCATCAAAGGCCCTGACGTTCTTGCCAACGAAGGTGCTTTCGTCCCAGTCGACGCCATTGCCCACATGCAGGGCGACAGACGGCCATTGAAACGCGGAACGCCCAGTCGAAGACGCCTCTCCGTGCAGGCTAACCCAATGAGTGAAGGTGGTGCGGGACGTCACTTCTGAGTCGTCGTAGTACAGGTCGCAGTCTGAGTCGTCACTGCCATCACTGTCGGCACTGTCGGCACTGTAACCGCCACCGTACACTTTGTCGGGTCGATCGCCCGGCTGCCACTCCTCTGCTTGCTCTTCACGTTCAATTGTTTTGCTGATAGTCCTGTCAAGCACCGCCAGTCGCACCTCCAGCAGTCGCCGCCCGTCTTCCCCCTTCAAGTCTGCCAGCAGGTCGACCAGCTCCTTGTCCGTCGCTAGCAGCGCGTCCCGCATCAAAGACCGGCCTTGATAGGCGTGGCTGAGGCGCGCTGCCAGCAAGGTCGGCCCAGTCGGGTCCTCGGCCCAAGCAATCACGGCGCGGCGGACGGCCGCCCAGGGGGACGGCGGCGGCGCGAGCCCACCCCCGCCCATGTAAACTAATGAGTAGACGAGATGGACGAGGGTCCACGACGCCCACCCAGTCACCATTCTTTGCCAGCTTGCGGGTGTCAACTGTGCCGATAGCGTCAATCTCCCCTACGCGGAAGGAGAAACCGCGGTGGCGACTCACGAGGTGGCACCCGCACCGACCGCCTTGGCCGTCGGCGCCGGCTCGCCACCCACGGAGCTCTTTTGGCCACCACACAGGCCCCTGGCTCGGCCAAGACCGCGGGCCAGGACGCCTGCTGCCGCCTTGACTGCCGCTTGGGCGCCGGTCCACCGCCGCCAAAACAGCGGTGGAGAGGGCAGCTCCAACCATGACTTGGCTCGTTGGTGTGGATGAGGTGTGCTTCCCACCCGCCATATCCACCGTTTTTGACTTCTTCCCCTCCGACTCCACAGTCCGCCTCTGCCCCCCCTTGCATCCCCCCCTCCCGCTGCGTCACAAGGCGTCTTTATGTAATTCCGCGCCGTGGGGGCGCCCGCCGGCTGGCTGCCGCCGCTTCGACCACCACCACCACCGCTGCCGCCGCCATCAACGCCGCTGTCACCGCCGCCCACGGTGGCGACCTGCGGGCGAAAACAGTACGGCATCGTCGGCGTGTGACTGCGGCGCCACCCTTGCCAAGCACGGCATCGGTGGGCATGCCTACGCTCTGATTCGGGCAGGCAGGAAGCTCCGCCCGGTCGGGCGACGTGTATGGTCCAGGTATACAAGGGAGAGGGTCGTCCGGGACGAGGGCCCGCTGGCAACATCACTACTCTGTCTGTCGATATCCACGCACGGGGGGGAGGGGAAAGGAGAGTGTGAGCGCCGCCGCCGCTACCGCCGCCGATCGTGGGGACCCGTCGCTGTTGAGAGGTCAAAGTCCAACTACGCCATATGACCGATGTGACTGGCCAGGGGAGCTAAAGATCACCGCGCCGAGCCGTGGCGCATGACCATGGGCAGCCGGCTTTCCGGGCACAGTGCTGATCGGCATCCCTCGAGGTCAAAAACTTTCGTGGCGACCTGCAGCCGTTTTTCCCTCGTTGACGCGGGCGCCCTGCTTGGCCGGGTAACCCGCACCGCCAGCGATGGATCGTTGTTGGCACGTGCCCTCAGGCTCGTCGAGAAGGCTGGCTACGCACACACGACGAGCAAAGGACGACAGCTCCACTCACTTGCCCCCCCCCCCGACGCGCGCCAGCAGCGGCTGTCCATCAGCCGCAGCGAGGATGTTGCCAACAGCCATCATGGCCATCGCCGTCCGGGTTTTTGCCGTTGCACTCCCCACGTGGGGCGTTACAAAGACGCGCTCGCAGCCGAGCAGCGGGTGGCCGACCGGGAGCGGCTCAGGGTCCGTCACGTCCAAGGCGGCGCCGGCAAGCCCGACGCCCGGCACCCAGTCATCGACCAGCACCCGCACCAGCGCGGCGGTATCAACCAGCTCCCCCCGTGCGACGTTGACAAACACGCTGCCGGCCTTCATGGCCCGAAAGGCGGCCTCATCAAACATGCCCGCCGTGGCCGGCGAAGCGGGGCACAACGGGAGCACCACGTCGGACCGGGCGAGCAGCTCGGGGAGGCCCACCCGGCCGACGCCCAGATCCGCCGCGGCGGCGACCTCCCGCGGCGCCGCGTAGAGGAGGGTGGTGTCAAAGCCGGCCAGCCGCTTGGCAACGGCCTGCCCAATGCGGCCGAGGCCCACAATCCCCACCGTCGCGCCCGTGAGGTCTGCGCCGAGGAGCCAGTCGGGGGACCACGCCGGCGGGCACGTGCCCCCAATCGACGCCTCGGTGCCGGCGCGGAAGCGGCGGAGGGCGGCGAGCGACAGGCCGACCGCCAGGTCCGCCGTCGAGGCGGTGAGGACGTGGGGGGTGTAGCCGACGGCCACCCCCGCGGCGGCCGCCGCGTCCAGCGCAATGTGGTCAAGCCCCACCGACAGGGTGGAGACGAGCGCCAGCCGTGGGCCCGCCGTGGCGAGCAGCTCTGGCGTGACACGGTCAGCGAGGGTGACGAGCATGGCGTCCACGCCAGAGGCAGCAGCGGCTGTCAGGTCAGCCGGGTCCATTGGCGCGGCGCCGCTGTGCGTGAGGACCTCCCCGATGGCGGGCGAGTCGGCCAGGGCGGCCATGGCGGGGGCGGGCAGCTGTCGCGTGACGAGCACCCGCCAGCCGCCGCTCCCCGGGGAGGGGGTGCGGGGGGCCGTGGTCGCGACCATTCGGTGGGCGACGGCGGGCAGGGGGCGTCGACCAGGGAGCCGGGATGCCACCCTGCCAAACAGCGGCGGGGGGAGGAAGAGCAGTCGCGAACTCGCCATCGTTGGCACGCTCAGCGGGGGTGACAGCAACCAGGCGGGCGAAAGAAGCGGGGGGACCGGAATGGACGCGCGCTCCAGAAGAAAAAGCCGAGACAAGACGGTGTCGCCGAGAAGAAGAGGAGCGGGTCAGCCTCTGGGGTGGTCCAGCCGCACAGAGGGGGAGGCCGAGGAACGGTGGTGTTGCCGGGGTGACGATGAGCGGGTCGACCTTCGTCGCGCGTAGACGGAGTCTGGGAGCTGATGAGCTGATCAGGGCGCGCGAGGGCAGGGCGATCCGAAAAAGCCTTGCAAGCGAATGAGGGGCATCGGCCACTCCTTTTGAGCTGTTGGCCACGAATATAGACACGTGGGTGAACGTGCATCGCTGGGCACCGACCGCTGCGTCCAATTCACGTGGCAGTCGCCCTCCACACCGACAGCGACTTGGCGGCTCGTCGTCGCTGGCCTTTCCCCGCCCATCCTTCCCACTCACCGCTGTTGCCACCGCGACCGCCCCCTTCCTAGCACCATCCCAGCTACTCTCGTCGCGCCCGCTGGCCTGCTCCGTCCACATCCATCCCATTCTCTGCTGACGGCCGTTGCCTGGTGTGGCGCCGCCCCCCTCTATCCATCCTTGTCACTAGTTCCTCTCCCCCCACCCACCCCACCTCCCCCCCCGCAGCGATGGCCACCCCCATGCTGACGGCCGCCGCCGTCGCGGGCGTCGCGTGGCTTTCCCGGGCGGCGCTTCTCTCCTCCCGCTCCCTCCCCAGTCTGTTTGGCTCCTCCCCAGCTGCCGCCGCCGGGACGTCTGCCGCCGCCGCAGCCGCCGCCGCCGCCGCGGTGCCGCGCGCGTGGGCGGGCGGCTTTGAGGGGGCCATGGGCCGCGCCGAGGCAACGCACATCCTGGGCCTCCCGTCGGCCGGGCGCTCTGCGAGTGCCGCCCACCGGGGCGCGGCCTACCGGGAGGCGGTGGTGGCGGCGCACCGGCGGCTGATGCGGGCCAACCACCCAGACGCGGGCGGCAGCACGTACGTGGCGAGCAAGGTCAACGAGGCAAAGGACGTGTTGCTGCGAGGGGGGGGGGCAGGCTCGGGGGGGCGCTCTGTGTTTTGAGGAGGGAGTTTTGCGTGTGTATGAGTGTGTGTGTGTGCGCGTGGAGCGGATGGGTCGGGGCTGCGCTTCCGTGTCGTTTTGTTTGCTTCTTTTTGTTTCGGGGCGGGGGGGGGGGGGGGGGGGGGGGGGGGGGGGCGCGCGGGGAGGGCTGTCGTCAATGTGGGAAGCGAGCGGGAGGGGGCTGGACCGGCCTGGTAGCTGGTGGTGACACCCACGTGTGGCGTTGCTGCTGCTTGCCAAGAAGGCCGGCACGTGCGGCCTGGGACGGCGACGGGGCGTCAGCGGCGGTTGGGTCTGGGCTGGATGCCGACAGCTGGCGGCGGTGTTCCTTGCAAGGCGGCGGCTAACGGCGAGCCGCCGTCGGTGCTGGTGGGCTGTGGTTAACGCCTGGCTGCGGTAAACGTGGGGTTAGGGGGCGGGCTCACGTGGGGCTCCCGGGCGTTGCGCGGAGCGGCAGGTGCCGCGCCAAGACGCGGCGCCGCCGCTGAGCGGCACACGCTGGGCCGCGCCCATGCAGTTGGGCGTGGTGGCTTGGGGGGGGGGAAGCGGCGTCTGGTGGTGCCCACGCGTGGCCCATGCCTTTTTTGGTGGGGGAATGGGGGTAGTCGGCTTTTTTTTGAGAGAGGAGAGCGCGGTGTTTTGTTTCTATTGCTTGAGCTTGTCCCGTTGCGCTTGTGCCATGCTGGGTGCCGCCACCCCCACACGACCGGGTGCTGCCCTGCCGATCCCGCTCCTCGTGGTTTGGTCGCCTCGCTGCAGGCCCCCCCTCACCCCCACTGCCGCCATCGCAGAGGCAGCGTGGCTCTCCCGGGCGGCGGTGTCCTCGTCCCACACTCCCGGCCGGGCGCCCCTTGGCCCCCCAGCCGCCACGCGCCGTCTGCTCACGGGCGGCGGCAGCAGTGGAGGTGGGTGGCAGCGGCGGCGGCAGCGGCGGCGACGGTGGCTGCAGCAGCGACGGCGGCCGGGGCAGCGGGGGGAGGGGCGGCGGCGACGGAGGATGTGGCGGTGGGGGCACGGACCACCGTCGGCTATCTCCCGGAAGGGGGGACGAGGGAGGGGTGGCTCCCCACCGCCAGACCGCCGGGGCAAAGGCCGTGCAGCAGCCGCTGTCCCGTGCCTCGCAGGTGGTACGCAAGGGGGCGTGGGGGGTCCCGTCGCGCGTCTTCCTGCGCTTTCCGCCCCATGAGCTCGGTGAAGAGGGGCGGTGGTAGGGCCCCCAGCGCCGCCGATGCCCCTCTCCCCGTCCACCACCCTCGCTCATCCACCGAGACAGTAGCCGCCACCCCACTCGAGCCACCAATGCACCCCCCCTAAGCTAGCGCATCCCCCCCGTCCCCAACCCCACAAAAAAGAACATACCCGTAACTGGACAGGCACCCTGGTTGCAGTGCACCCTACACCAGCCAGCAACCACACCCCCGCCCCACCCCCCTCATGTAGGGGAGGCATGCCTCCCCTACCCACTCCACCCACCCCCACATCCTCGGCCCTTCCCACATACAAAAAAACAAGAGCCGTTCACTCCACCGGTATCACCTGGTTGTAGTGCTCGCCCAGTCCGTAGTACTTGCGGTGGTAGCTCACTCGCGCGACCCGCTCGGCAGAGGCGTCGCCCATGGCAACCACAGGCATGCCCACCGCGTACACCTCTACCCGCACTCCCATGGCGCGCGCAAACGCAAGCAGCTCCAGCTGCCCGCCCCACACCTTTTCGCCACCCCCACGGGGCGCCCCGCGGACGCCCGCAACGTAGGCTGCCCAGCCGCCGCCGCCGCCGCCGCCGCCGCCGCCGTCCCCATCCACAAACGCCGCGTACTCGCCGGGGTGGCGTTCCAGTTCGGCCGCCACCGCCGACCGTACGGCGGACGCGTCGAGGCCCACCGCCGCCCCCACCGCCGCGTACGCACAGTCCCCGTCGGGCGGGACGGGCACGACGCGGAGGCCGGCGGCAGCCAGCAGGGACCCCATCGCCGCGTCCTCCACCTCCCGCGCCGACTCGCCGGCAGCGGCACGCTCCTCGTCGGCCGCTGCCGCTGCCGCGGCGGCGCGCTCAGACTTTTGCCGGCGCCGCCGGCGAGCCTTGGACTCTTTTGGAGCGGGGGGGGCGCCGCCACCGCTGCCGCCGCTGCCGCCGTCCCCACCACCACTACCATCGCCACCATCGCCGTTTCCGTTGCCGCTGCCGTCGCCATGGCCATTGCCGGAGCCCCCCACCCCGTTGGCGTCCCCCCCCGCCAGCGGCGGTAGACCCGCCGCCGCCCGCTCCGCTGCGTGCCGCTCGTCGAGGGCGGCAGTGGCCTCGGCCGCGGCGGCGGCCACGGCGGCCTTTCCAGCCCGGTCCTTGCGGGGCACCCGAGATGCCATGCGGGCGAGGCGGGCGGCCAGGGCGGCCGCCTCTGCCGCGTGGCGGGGGGGGATGGACGAGGGGGAGGGGGGGGGGGACGCGACGGGAGACTCGGGGGGAGTGCTCATGGTTGGAGAGCAGGAAGGGGACAGGGAAGGGTGGGGGGAGGGGCGGAGGAGAAGCAGGGGAAGGCGGCGGAGCCAAGGAAGGAGAGCAGGGAGAAGGGGCAGTCGGAGCGGGCGAAGAGGGGGGCGGACGAGAGGCAGGGTGTGGGCGGAGGCTCGTGCGGCGCCGCCGACGCAGTGCGCCTCGTCTGCAGGAAGAGGGAGAGGATCAAGCCATCGGTGGAATTCTCATGTGAACGGTGGCAAGCGGCCACGGAAGTGTAGCGAGGTCGAGGAACATTGGTAAATACATAATTAACTTACTGCATTTGATTTTTCATCGTAGTCAGTGCGGGATCATTGACTCTTTCGCAAAAACAGTGCTCTGATGAATTGGGTACAGGTTGCTCTCCTGCGCCATGCAAAGGCGTCAGCTCGGCACGCGCACAAAACTCCTCCCAAGCACACCAGGTACGCAAGCGATCAGAGATAACAAGACCCATGGCGAAGCTGGGCACATGAAGTCTTTCACGGTGAGCCGCAGGGTACGCGACGTCGCGGTCTGACGAGAAGTAGCTCAGAGCACTCTTCAACGGCTACCCCTTCTGCGCCGCTTCTTGAGCCTGCGCCACAATCGTTGCAGCGGTTTGGTGGATGCGAGAGTGAGGGCAGAGGTAATTCGATGGAGGCCTGTCGGTGGTAGTCCATGTGGGTACCGGGAGAGAGGTATCGAAACGGACCAGGGCGTACTGGCGGTGACATCATATGCTTGTTTCTTTGCTCGTTTCGCAAACTCAACGTTGCCCACCTGAGGCAGGCGAAAAAGATCAAAGATGTGACTGCGCACTATGTCGAGCTCACTGTGGAAACGGTTCCTTACATGGCGGTACCCTGCCATCGAATCATGTGGGTCAGGCTCTGGGCTCTCAATTCACCTTATTGTCGCGCAGGGGGGATGCATCGCGCGTCCGTCTGTTGCTCTGTGCAGAACAGACGGGTGGGAACGACACAAGAGAAGCATACGGCTGGAGTATTCAACGCGGCGCCCCTGGTGCCGTGCCCAACCCGTAACGGCGAGGGAGCAGACTGCCAGCTGATGCGGGTGGCTCGCCTGGCCAGAGCGCTCACGGGCCTTTCCGTGGTCGCAGACAGCCTAAAGGCAGTGCCTACCCAGCGTGGCGCTGCTCCGGTCGACCAAAGGCAACGAGTGACCGCACCCCAAACTTTACGAGTGCAGTACGCCGCGGCCGCCACGGGAACGCGGCCATGGCTGCCGATCCGACGAGTGCCCGCTGCATGGACGTCCGCTGCGGGGGTGGCGCGTCTCTTACATATGATGCTTATCATGGGGAAGCGCATCGTGGGATGCGGTCCTCGCCACGCATCAGGGCAGGGTGCGCACCCTTCAGTCAAAAATTCTATTTATGCGTTGGCGGAGAGCTTAGGATTTGCTTGGTTGACAAACGATCCAAGACAGCGCTGCAACAAGGTCAGTTTTGGAGTATATTTTCATGGGGTTTTCCCTGTTGTGACGCTCCTGTCCCACCCAACCACCCACGAGCTTCGATCGGCACGCGGGCGCTTTTTTTTTTCCTGACAGTGGCCTGCGTTGGCCACTTATTTTCCCATTTTCAACCACGCCCCCCTCGCTCGGCCTCGATTGGAGGGGGGTCCCCCGCCCAAACGAAAGGGTCCGCCCAATGCAAATTGCCGGGGCCTGTTGTCTGCCGTGTGCACGTTTTCAGGGACTCGCCGCGTCACCGTCGCATACCCACGACCCCCGCCCCCCCCCCCCCCCCCCCCCCCCCAGCCAGCCCACCCCCGAGCCCGTGGCCACCTCGCGCATCGTGCCCCCGCGCCCCTCCGCGGCGCGCGGCGCCGCTGGTGGTCGTGGCGTTTCCCGTCCCCCCCCGCCCCCCCTCCCTCCCGGCGTGAGCGCGCGCGCATACGGCCGCGCGTCGCGGCAGAGGCGGAGCACGTAGACCCCGCGCCGACCCTGTGTGTGGCGACTGTGCCCCGCCGCCCGCACGCACCTGCGGCGCACGCCCGTTTCCGGCTGCCGGTGGGAGGGGTTGGCCCCGGCACCCGCTGCGGGGCGGGGCGGGGCCGGGCGGGGCGCATCGGAGAGTGGGCCAGGCGGCTCGAGTCTGCAGGTGCGTTTTTGGCGTGCCCCTTTTTTTTTTTTTTTGCCCGTCTTCCCGCGTGTGGCTGTGTGGCTGTCTTGCTGTGGGGGTGGTCGTGCTGTTTTTGGGAGTCGCGCCGGTGCATCGTCGCCGTGGGTGACGCCCTGTGACCCGCTGGTGCGTATTTGTGCCCCGTGTGGGTGCCGGTGGTTGGTAGTGCGCCTGGACTTGTTCTGATCGCGCTGTCTCTCTGCCCTGCGTCCCACACCCCCCCTGCACCCTCGCGTTGCATGTATGTGTGTTTTTTTCTCCTCCCATCTCCCCCGGCTCGTCTTTGGTAGGGTTCTCCGAACGGTGTGACGCGCTGCGTCGGCCGGATCCGGCTCGTGCGCGGTGTTCCCCCTGTGGTGGATGGCCGCCCTTGGACTCGGGGCACCCCCACCATGAGCGGCGCCAACGGTGGCAATCCATCAGCCAACGCCTCTTCCTTTTTTTACCCCGCACCCGTGCCGTCGCGGTCGCCTCCTGGGGGTGTCTCCGACGCATACGCCGCGCAGATGCGAGCGGCCACTTCGGGGATGCCGCCATCGGCGGCGGCGGGGGGTTGGGACCCGACGCCTGCGCCGCCGTCTTCGTTGAGATCCCAGGGTCTGGGGCTTTCCAACGGCCTACACGGTGCAAGACCATACGCCGGTGGGGGGGGAGTGGGTGGGGGGGGTGGTCCGTCGTCTACCTCATCCTCCGCGCCTGTCCTCGTGCCATCATCTTTGCAACCACCGCCTTCGGGAACGCGCAGCGGCGGTGGCGGTGGTGGTGGTGGTGGTGGCGGTGGTGGTGGCGCGGCCTATGGGAACGATATGTACTACATGCTGAACAATGGGGGGTTGCCAAGCGGGAGGAGCAAAGGCGATGGCTCGCGGGAGGGGAGAAATACCGTGGGTTCCCTTCCCGACGCCGCGGGTGCTGGCGGCGCCAACGTATTCGACCTGTCGGATTTTCCATCCCTTGGCGGCGGAGGTGGCGGGGGAGGAGGGGGGGGGGGCGGCGGTGGTGGCACTGGCGCTGGCAGCGGTGGTGGCGCGGGTGGGGGCAATGCGCTCGTCGGTGGTCCGGGTGGCGGCTTGGGTGGGGCTGGCGGGGGCGGTCTTGGCGGCGCAGGAGGGCCGGCCGGTGGCGCCGGTAGCCTGGGCGGGGGTCTGGGCAACGCCGGCTCTGTCGCTGGCAGTGCTCCTGGCATGTCGTACACTGCCGCCGCGGAGCTCTACGCAGGGTATGGTAGTGGTGGCGGGGGCGGTGGCCGGTCCAAGGTGGTTGACGCGCTCGCGTCGTCGGTGGGCGAGTTCTCCATCCACTCGGAGGACTTCCCAGCACTCGGTGGCGGCCGGACGGGTGGCGGGGGGCTCCTGCCATCGCTGCCTTCAGATTTGTCGTCTGCGTTTGGGCCCCCGGCGGGCGGGCGTTTCGGCCCGCCATTGGGTGGAGGTGCCTCTGGTGCAGCTGCTGGGTCCGGCGCCGGTGCCGGTGGAGGTGGGCTGTATGGCCTAGCGAATGGAGAAGCAAGCAACGGCAATGGGAAGCTGGGCGGTGGACCTGTGGGGGGTGGAGCCCCTGGTATGGGCGCCGGCCCCATGGGCCTCGGAAATCCGTTTGACACCCTTTCTGGCGTGGGGTCTCTTCACGCACCACCGCACCTGGCCGGAGGGCTTCCAGGGCAGCAGCAACAGCAGCAGCAACAGCAGCAGCAGCATCAGCAGCAACAGCAGCAGCAACAGCAGCATCAGCATCAACAGCAGCAGCAGCAGCAGCAGCAGCAACAGCAACAGCAGCAACAGCAGCAGGCTTACTCATCCGCTTCGTTTGGCACTCAGTTTGCGCAGCCAGCTGCTCAGTCTTTCACGTCCAACCCGGCGGGTAGGTCTGTGGCGGTCTCGGCCTCGCCTGCAGCCATAGGTGGTGCCGACTACTATCCCCCGTCCGGGGCGGGCGGCATTGGCGGGTTTGGTGAGGCCGCCGCCGCGGTGGCCGCGGCGGCTGAGGCGGCGTCGAAGGCGTCCAAGGCGGATCTGGGCCCTGCGGGCGAGTATGGTATGAAGGGCCTTTTGAGAGTGCTTGCACCCGGGGCGAGCGGTCTCACCGACACGCTGTCATTAACGGGAAGCTCTCTGAGCGGGAGCAGTGCAAATGCGGCGCTGCTGCTAACACACGGGGTGGACCTGACGCAGCTGGGCTTGGACCTTAACTCCAACGTACCGCTCAACAACAGCTGGCTGTCCCCCTGGGACGCGGGCACGGGCGTGCTACCAGTGGGTGCGGCGGCCGCGCCAGTGGGCGGGAGTGGTGGCGGCGGTGGCGGTGGCGGGCCCGGCAGCGGTTCGGCGCTGGCTGGCAGTGGCGGTAAGTTTGCCGGGGGCAAGAACGGAGAGCCCCCGTATGAGCTTCCAAGCTGCTACTTCACGCAGCCACCCCGGCTGAAGGCCGCCCACTTCTCCAAGTTCCAGCTCGAGACGCTCTTTTACATCTTTTATGAGCTGCCACGCGACGCGCTGCAACTGCTGGCCGCGAGGGAACTGTATGAGCGCGACTGGAACTACCACGGCGATATGAAGCTGTGGTTTACTCGCGCTCCGGGTTCGACGCTCTCCGTGTACCCCGAGCGAGCTGCCTACATCTACTTTGACATCAACTCGTGGGAGCGGAGGCCCTACCACGACGCGACGCGCTCGTTTGTGGCGGGCTTCCTGTCTGAGGACGAGGTGCGCTCGATGGCCGACCTGCTCTGAGCGCCCTCCTCTTGTCTTTTTCTTTTTCCTCTTGTTGTCTGGGTGGATGGTGCTGTCTGCTTCTGATGTTTCTGTTGCGTGTGTGCTTGTGTGCGTGGATGTGTGCGTGTGTGTGCAGCCGCTGGGTATGCAGCAAACGGTGGCACCCCCACAAGATAGGGCGTGTGGTAACAGTGTGAACAAAACCGCTTATCGCCCTTTTGTCTATCCGACCGTCTTTGATGGGGAAGCGAGAGGGGGGGGTGTCTACGACCGTTCGGGTAAGTCCTTTATTGACTTGAGAGACGTGCTTCCCCCGCTGCGACGATGTCCCAGCTCTCCGTGCTGTCCCTGGCGACGGCCTTCGAACATTGGCTGATAGCGAGCGTGCGGGGGAGGCACAACGCCATGCTCACAGAGAACCGGCTACAATGTGCTTTCGAGCAGAGGGTAGAGATACAGGCCAAGTGGCGTGATGAAAGCAGAGGCAGGTCGCGACCCGCGTGGCGACGAGTGATGGGGAGCCAGAGCTGCGTGCGCGTTTTGCCGCAGCCGATGCACACTGGATCACGCAGTCCGCGTGTCGTGCGCACGCGCGGGCAGATGCTCTCTCTCGTGTGCAAAGACCCTCAGCGTGGTCGCTTCCCGCCGGCCGTACGGGTGCACGGGGTGCATGCAAACGAGCCAAACAATGGCTGCGGGACTGGAAGCCCCTGAGGGGGGCGGGGGAGGGACAGGGAATACAACAAAGGATTGTCGACGGGGACAGGTGGGATAGGAAGCGCATCGCATGCGCGCTCACGGGCAAGAGAAACTACACAGGCGACGGCAAGCGAACAAACGCTCGCCAGCCAGACTCTCCTTCCTGCAACCCCTTCCCCATTCCACCCCCCCCGTCCGCCCCATCCCCCCCTTTTCTCTCACACGGCAACTGGCCGCCCCTTCCGTCGGCCCCCCCACCGCGCAGCGTCGCGGAGGACTCCGCCGCGGCGCCCCCCCCCACCCCCCCCCGCGCGGCCACCCACCCCCGGGTCGAGCGCCAGCGCCAGCGCCCCCACAACGACCATCAGCCCCCCAAAGACGCCCAGCGCGGCAGCGTACCCCCCCGACGCTGCCACCGCCGCGGCAGCGGTCAGCGCCGAGCCGGCCTCTGAGCCGACGGCGCCGCCGCCCTCCCCCCCCGCGGCGGCGCCCCCCCGGCCGACGAGGGCGCCAACCAGCGCGGGCCCGACGTACCCCCCCACAACCCCCACCGAGTTAATGGCCGCAAACGCCGCCGCCGCCGTGTCCCCCGACAGCGCCGCGGTGGGCACCGCCCAGTAGGGCCCAAAGAGGGACCAGCACCCCGCCGCGGCGATCGACACGCCCATCACCACCCACCCCACCCCCGCAGCGGTGGCAACCGCGACCGCGGCGACGGCAAAGCCGACGGCCGACGCAAATGACGGGATGGCCAGGTGCAGCCGCCGCTCGCACGCCGCGTCTGACGAGCGGGCCACAAGGAGCATACCCACTGCGGCAGCGGTGTACGGCACCGCCGACGCAAGGCCAATGGCGGCCGCGGAGAGGCCGACGGGCGCCGTCGCCGCGTCGCTGGCGGGCGCCGCCCCTGCCGCCACCGCCGACGCCACAGACGATGCCTGCAGCAAAAGGGGCAGCCAAAAGATCAGTCCATAGTAGGCGCAGCTGTACAGCAGCCAGATGGCCACCAGCAGGCGCATCCACGGCAGCCGCAAGGACGCCAGCAGCCCCCTGTCGCCGCCACCCTCGCCCGCCCCCGCACCCGCCGGCGGGGCGGTCCGCGCGGCCGCCTCCCGCGCCTGGCGGGCGACCAGGTGAGCGCGCTCGGGGGCGGTGAGGAAGCGGGCGCTGGCGGGTCCCGCGTCGAGGACGAGCGCCAAGACGACGGCGAGGACCATTGTCGGCGCTGCTTCGAGCACAAACAGCCACCGCCAGCCCGAGCCCGCGGCGGCCCCCCCCCAACGCCCCACCGCGCCAAGGATGGCGCCCGCCAGGGGCCCGCCCAGCACCCCACTCACCGCCGTGGACGTCATGATGGCGGTGTAGGAAAAGCCCATGTCTACCTGCCGGAACCAGCCGGTGAGGTAGTAGATGACCGACGGGAAGAAGCCCGCCTCGGCGGCGCCCACCGCCAGGCGGGCCAAGTAAAAGCCCCGCACCGAGGTGATGGCGCCCATGCCCCCCGACGCGAGGGCCCAGCCGGCAAGCAGCGCCGGGAGGCCCCGGTGGGCGCCCACCCGCTTGACCACCAGGGCGGCGGGCACGCCGAGGCTGGCATACGTACAAAAAAAGACCGCTGCGCCCGTCCCGTACTGCCCGGGCGTGAGGCCCAGCTCGGCGTTCATCTCGAGGGCGGCAAAGCTTAGGTTGGTGCGGTCCAGGTAGCACAGCAGGGCGGCAGCGAAGAGGAGCGGCAGCAGCCGCCGCTGCACCTTGGCCATCACCACCGCGTCCAGGGCGGCGGTCGCTGGGTCTGCGTCGTCCCCTCTGCCACCCCCGTCAGAGCCGCAGGTTGAGCCCTCCACCTCCGCGTCATAATAGTCCCCGTCCCCGTCCCCATCCCCTCCGCCGACGCTGACAGCTGGCGACGCCCGCCCGCCGTTGCCACCAACCGCCGCCGGCTCCCCCCCTCCCACCACCACGCCGCGGTAGGCCTCCCCGCCTGGGCCACCGCCACCGCCGCCGCCAACGTTCCGGCCCGAACCCCCAATGGGCATGTAGCCGCCGTCAGAGACGGCCGCTGCCCCCCCCGCCTCGACGGGCAACAGGCCGCCCATGATGGGGGAGCGGGGGTGGGCGGGAGGCAGTGTCCGTCAACGACGCCAGACGCCCCGCCGGCAATGCGGGTCGGGGCCGGGGGTGCGGGTGGGTGAGAAGAGGAAGGACCGCGGCCGCCGGCAGCTCAGCCGCAGCCGCTGGGCGGGACGGTCATTCGCGGCCGCCGAGGCGATGGCCACACGCCAACGGGAAGAGCGGGGAGCAGGGCGGCCGGTCGCGCCGCTGTCAAGGCACGCAGGAGGAGGGGGCTGCGAGGCCGGCCAAACAACCGGCGTCGAGGGTGCCACAAGGGTGGCGGGCACACCACCACACACTGCAGCAGCTGTACATATAATACTATGTATTTAACGGGCCCGTTGACGAGGCAACGCGGGAGCCACGCCCCGTGGGCGGTGGCGGTGCAGTGGCCCGACGCGGTGCCTCGCACCACCACCCAATCAGGCAAACCCTCGTCTGTGGCACAGCAAGCTGTTCGGGGTAAGCAGAGGAGGTGTGCGGGATCCCGCATGCGTTCTTGAAAAGAAGTGAGGGATCTGGACAGCTTTCACGTCAAGAGCGGATCTTGGGAGGGGCATGCACAAACAATGCTACCAGCCCCGTTTGTCCGTATCATTCCAAATCGTACGTTAACTAAGCTGACTTGCAATGTGGACACCCCGGTACCGACCTATGGATTCTTAACCTCTCCAACTGTGGAGAAGGCACGGTGATCCTGTTTAAAAAAAAAGGCAGACCGGCAACCTCAGTGGTATATTTCCCCCTGAGCAGTACGCGCGACCCGGCGCACGCCGCCGCCATCGCGCCACTTGACCCGTCGGCCACCGCCGCCGCCACCGCCGCGCCCACCGCCACGCCAGTCACCGCCTGCGACAGGCGGGTGCACCCGCAGGTTCGCCGCCACGCCGCCCCCAGCGGTCCGAGCTCGCCCCACGCCCAGCCCCCACCCCCCGCGCGGCGGTGACCATGGCCGCGGCCATGGTCACCGCGGGGGGTGCGCGCGCCGGCTCCCCTCCCGTCCCCCCCCCCCCGCCACCCCCCCCCCGCCCCTTCCTTGGTGGCAGCGCCTCCTTCGTGTCCATCCCCCCGGCGGTGACACCCGCCACCCCACCGGCGGCTGTGTACGTACAGTCGGTACCCAATTTTATCCGTACGGCCAATAACGAGATTCGTACGGAGCGATTTGACAGTAAGCAAGCCCTCGATTCCACGCACTGGGCCCATTAATACTTGGTGCTGGCGCCCTGAACGGCGATGACATCGCGCACACGACGGGGCATCGACTCGACCAGGGCCTTAAAAAAAAGGTATGTGGGATGGCGTCCCAGTCTTGGCAGAGGGCCCCAAACAGCTCGTCCTTGTTCTTGGGAACTGTGCGGCGCTTTCGCAGGCGCCTCTCCAGCTCAGCCCAAGCGTTCTCGATGGGGTTGATGTCGGGGCTCTGCCGGACCCAAGGAAGAACCCGCAGCCCAAGCTGGGCCTTGACCTCCTTCGACGCCTTGGCCGCGTGGCAGGGTGCTAAGTCCTCTTGCAGCCACGCAGCGTCCGGGGTGCCGCAGTCCGCACAAATCTGGTGCATGACGTAGTCCTCCAGCACACCGGAGTACTTGGCCGCATTCATGGAATCTTCCACGCGCACCAGAGGCGTCCGGCCGCGCGCCGAAACCCCCCCCCAAACCATCACCGTCTGACGCCCGCTCTTGAAGGTGGGGCGCAGGCGATGCGGGGCGTACCGCTCGCCGTTGCGGCGCCACACGCGCGACGAGCTGGCGTCTCGCACCACGAACGAGCTCTCGTCGGTGAACAGCACGGAGGCCCACTCAGCCGTCCAGCCCCGTATCCATGACCCTCTTCAGGTCATAGCCCCGTGGTTCGGTAACCCGATACCGGTGGGGGTTGGCCGTCGTCCCCGAGAGTGGGACTCTACGGGTGGGGAGCGTGAGGTGTCCCGTCGTCGGGCGGAGTCCCGCCGGGTTTACGGTGGAGCCCGTTCCGTGGGGTCCTACCGTGCCTCGTATCCGGCGGCACCGGCTCCGGTGGTAGCCGTATCGGCTCCTGTGGCTCCTCTGGCCGCGCCAGTGTCTCCTTCCGTCCCTGTCATGCCTGACGGAGGTCCCCATCTATGGTATGAGGGCCTTGACGCCCTCATTACCCGCAAGCTGCGGGAGAGTGTCTCTGTTAGCTGGGGGGATATCCCCCCAGGTGCTGCGCTGGTTGGTACCGCGCGCTGCTTCGGTGGGCTGTTGGACCGCCTCCAGCTAGCTCTGGAGGAAGTGGAGGCTGGTCGCAGCACTCTCGTGGAGTTATGAACTGAGGTAACTCAGGTGATTCACCGTCGCGAGATTGCCGACCCGTGGAGCATGGAGATGTACGCGTCTACGCGTGAGCGGCGTCCTTCGGGCAGCGAGGGTACCCCCTGAAGAGTGCTGTTGCTATGAGGGAGAGGGACCCGGTGACCCTTATGGTGGCCGGGTAGTAGTGAGTATAAACTCATCCCCCGCTGGGGCGTTTGCATGATTCTGATGGCTGCCTTCGGGGAGTACCCCGTCTGCCTTAGCAGTGGCTTGCCTTGGTTTTTCTTGCGCCCCCAACCCATCCTGGCTGGGTAATACTCGTAAAGGTCAACCTTCCTCGGTCCGTCACTTGCCCCATGGCTGAAGGTTTACCTTGGTGTAAGCCTCAGGTTACTTCGAAATTATCGGAGTCATTCATCTCCTTCAAGTTAGACTTGTTAAAGTCAGTAGCCCACTTAGTTTGCCTAAGTCCGCTCCGACTTAGTGAACCTAAGTCTTGCCGAATCCATGTGACACCCTACTAAGTAGGTATAAGCCTCACCCCCCAACAGCCGAAGTCGGTGTCGGTTGGGTTGTTACAGGAGGCGTCGTCGCCTCATGTAAGGCATGAGCAGTTGGCGGTGTATATTCGCCGCCTGTTCCCAGGTGGGTGAGTCGTATCCGACCCACATCACCTTGACGTACCAGGGTCCTGGTAGGTCCGGGTCGGTGTGTCCGACCACGCTCTCTACTTGGTATGGAATCCCATCCGGTCCCACCGGGTCATCTGACCGGTGGGTTGTAAGAGCTTCATGTAGCAACCCGGCCGGTACCGGCTGAGGCTGTTCCGGCTTCGGAGCAGGTGTCACATCATTGAGGTTGATGCGTTGTATCTCCGTATCGGAGTGCAGAATGACAGAGTGATCATCTCTGTGTAAGATCTGGTACGGTCCCTTGACCGGTTGCATAAGCTTGTTCCCTCGGAACTTCTGGTGTCTGATGTAGACCCAGTAACCTGTTACCAGGGTTGCGTTGCGTACCCGTAGCCGGGCGTCAAAGTTCTTCTTGTATCGAAGTTGTGTACGGTCAAGGGCACCCTTGAGCTTGGGTATCATCCACGATAGCTTGGCCAACCAAGCTAAGTGGATCCGTTCGGCCGGTCGGCCCTTCGGTATGTCATACCGAGTGCATCTGCCCGGTGGCAGTGTCAGGTTACCGACGCCCATCGGCATGACCCATTCCAGTGGGGCAATGCTGGTACTCCGATGAGGCCTGGCATTACATGCCAGGGTCAAGACGGACAGAAGCCTGTCCCACGTCTTCGTGTGCTCCGCCACATAGCATTGGAGCATCTTCACGATGGTGCGGTTGAACCGCTCCACTTGTCCGTTGGATTGTGGGTGGTAGTCGGATGCCCGACGGGGTTCGATACCGAACATGCCCAGGACCTTAGTGCAGAATGCTGACGTAAGGTTTGCTCCGTTGTCGGAGAGGAGTTGCTTCATTACCCCGTAAGCACTGATCCAGTGGTCGACCACTGCGTTCATGATCGTGTAGGCCGTATCATTCGGGATGGCTACTGCTCGTGACAGCTTAGTAAAGCGGTCCGACATGACCAGGATGTACCTGTTCCCTTCTTCCGTTACCGGAAGTGGCCCGAGTATGTCGATTGCGACTTGCTCGTTGGGCCCGTCCGGGGGGAACAGTTTCATAGCGGATGCCCGCCTATGAAGACTCATACGATTCTGTGCACACGGGTGGCATCCCCGGATGTGGTCGACTACGTCAACGGCCATTGCTGGCCATTAAAAGAACCTTCGCATTGCTGCGAACATGCGCGAACCTCCCGGGTGTCCGGCTGTGGGGTTCTCGTGCTCTCGTTCCATGACGGCTTGTCGTAAGGACACGGGAACCACGACCTGATGCCGTCCATCGGCGGGTGCCCGCCGGTATATGAGGCCGTCCTCATTCTCGGAGAAGATGCCGGCCGTGCCGGCCAGGAGGTTAGCACGATGGCGTTTATAGTCATCGTCATTGGCCTGTGCCTCGCGGAAGTCCGCGAGGGTCAATGGGCACGCCAGGTGTGCCATGGTATGGTCAACCATACCTTGGGTGGCATTACCCACCATGCAAACTGGTACAGCCGGGATGTCCTCGTCCACCTGTCGAGTATCCCCGCTCGGTGTATCGAGTCGCGATAGCGCGTCTCCCAGATGATGGGTAGAGCCGGCCTTATATATGTTCCGGTAGTCGTGCTCGGCCATCTTCAGCCTCCACCGGGCTAGCCGACCGTGGCTGTCGGAATCCTTGTCACCAAGGTTGAGAAGCCATCGTAAAGGTTCGTGGTCGGACCTCACGATGAACCTGGAACCTTCCAGGTATGGCCGGAGCAGTTGCACTGCCCATATGACTCCGAGGCACTCGCACTCGGTGGCACTATAGTTGCGCTCAGCCGGGTTGAGTGTCCGGCTGAAGTACCCTACCGGATGTAGGTCCAGGATAGCATTATCGGTACCGATGATGGTCTCTCCCTGTAACAGGGTGCATCCCACTTGGGTATCGCAGGCACCGACGTCGATGACGAAGGTCCCGTGTCTATGCGGCAACGCAAGCACGGGTGGGGCTAGCAGAGCTTGCTTGAGCAGCTCGAATGCCTCTCCCTCGCTGGGCGAGGGCGGTTGGAGTACCTTTGGCAAGGCGCTGCTCGTCAGAACCGTTAACGGTTTGGCTATACGAGCGAAGTCCTTGACGAACCGTCGGTATACGTTGCACATCCCCAGGAAGCTCTTCAGCTGTGTCTGGGTGGTTGGGTATCGCGCATCCCGGAGTGCCCGGGTATTAGCTTCGAGCACTCCCAGTTTACCTGGTGTGATCTGGTGACCCAAATACTCGACTGTCTGCTGAAAGAAGGCGCACTTCTTGAGGCGCAGGGTTACCCCGGCGTTCCGCAAGAGGGTGAGTACCTCTTCGACATGTTGGACATGGTCATCCATGTTACGCGAGAAGATGATGACATCGTCCAGGTATACCAGGCAGTTACGCCACTTCACTCCCGACAGTAAAATGTCGATGGCCCGCTGGAATGTGGCGGGGGCGTTGGACAATCCGAAGGGCATCCTTAGGAACTCGTACACGCCACTGTGAAAGACGAACACCGTCATGGGGATATCCTCCTCCGCAACTGGGATCTGCCAGTACCCGGCATTGCAGTCGTTAGTGGTAAACACTATGGCCTCCCCCAGCGAGTCGATGCACTCGTCCATGCTTGGTAAAGGGTAGGAGTCTTTCTTGGTAACCAAGTTTAGGCGTCGATAATCGATGCAGAACCGAGGGGTTTGATCCTTCTTCGGTACGATAACGACTGGGGCGCCCCACTCCGACATCGAAGGTCGAATCACCTTAGCTTCGCTCACCCTCTTCGCTTCTCCATCAACGATCTCTCGTTGCATAGGTCCCGCGCGATGCGGTTGCGACCGCGCTGGTCGTGCACCTGGTACCAGGTCTATACGGTGTTGGGTTGCCCCAATGGTACCCAGCGCCCCGCCGGTCCACATGACGTCATGCTTTCTTAGCATCCGTCGTACCCCTTCAGCTACCGAAGGGGGAACGTGGTCGAGGTCAGCCTCGGCCAGTGCCTTCAAGGCTTCTTCGTCCTTTGGCGGAATGTCCGCCGGAGCTGTCCATGGGTTAGGCTTCCCGTCATCGGGTTGCTGCCGCTCGGTGGTCTCGGCGACCGCCAGTACCTCAAGTGGTTCCACTTGACCTTCCTTGTCAGGGGTAAGGATGTCTCCTTAGTAGAGCTCGGCAATCCCGAGGATAGTTCCTTTCGGAAGGGTGACTGCCTTACGGCGATAGTTCGCCATCACGAGCAGTGATGACCCCCCCGCTGGGAGGTCTACGATACCGTTAGCCATGGTCAACCCATGGCGCTTGTAGGTTCGTAGGTTGGACTGGACTCTGCAGATGCCTGCGAGGTCACAGTTAACCGGGAGGACGGTCTCCGATAACGCCTCAAAGCGAGTCCGCTTGGCCAGCCGGAGTGTCTTCGGTTCTACGCTGGCGTATACCTCAGCCAAGTTAACGTGGCTCCCTTGTAGCGTCAGGTCCCTAACGATAGCTGTCTGTCCTCTCTTCGTCCCTTCGACCTCTTGCAGCTCGACGGTCCTCCGGCCCGGCCGGATTGCATCCACGTGAACGTTGATGAAGGTGCACCCCAGTATGCAGGGCACAGTTAGAGTCTCACACACCAGGAAGTCAACTTCCGTAGTGAACTCCCCGATGGTGACCCGCAGCGACATCGCTGCGGTCGTACGAATGAGACGACCATTCGCATCCTTGATCGTGGGTCCCCGAGCAACTCTGACTCGCGGGAGCCACTTGTCCGGGAGGGTATCCTTCCAGATCAGGTTAGGTCCAGCCCCTGTATCCAGTACAGGGTAATACGATCGGGTCGACTGGGGGTCAACCCCCAGTGTGGCTGATACCTTGAAGTTCTCCAAGGTGAACAGTACTTGGCCTACACCGATATCCGGTGTAGCTCGGGCATCCTGAACAGGGCCCTTGTTTGGTTCCATGTGACGGGGCTTCCCGTCCTCTCCTCCCAACCTTGGTGGTTGGTCATCAATCCCCTGACGCCGTGTCGTCGGGGCTGGAAGGTGTACCCGGGGGTTGATGCGGCGTCGGTTCAACCGCGCTCTCCGTGGGGCTTTCCCCGCGGCAGTCCGGTGTGGCTTGCTAGGGTAACCCTAGCGACCCCGGATCGTCCTTCCTCTTACTCGTTTCCCGTACTCGGCCGGGTATTATCTTCCGGGATATCTGGGAGAGGAGGTGCCTTCTCGACTGCCAGTACTCCTCCTGGAGCTTGCTGCCTACCCGGTGCCGGGCCTCTGGCGGGATACCCCCCAATGGATGCCTTGCGTTGCGCCGCTGCCCGTCGAGACTCCTCCGGGATGAGCGGGTATGAGGACACCCAGTGTTGGGGGTCTCCGCACAGCATATATCCGGACGTGCCGGCCGTCCCGGGCGTCCGCGACGGGTTGGCTCCATAGGTCCGGTTGCCTGCCTCGGGCGCCCGAGTGCCTGCCCCTTGGTAGGCATTGGGTCCCGGTGCCAACCGGAACATGGACTCCCCTAGCCGGTTGGTTCTACCAGCGATGTGCGGAGGTGCCTCCGTACGCACTGCCCATGTCGGCAGGGGTTGGTGGGGGTTACCCGTAACCGGGGCATACCCGTAGTCCGCACATACGGTACGCGCCGTCCCGCACCCTCGTTGACCTGGAACTGGGTCCCAGCCGGGGCGATGTACGCTACTGTCCCATGCTCATCGCTCACCGGCGTCGCCGGTAGCAACAGGTGGCCCTGATGGTCGACTAGAGGTTCATCCTCACCCGTAGGGGTATGTTCGGTCGCCACCAGTACTGGTGCGGCCTTACGCTCCACCTTCTCTTGCCTCGTTACCGGGATAATATTGGGCTTGCCTCCCTCACCCTTGGGCTTCGGGGCCAAGGCGCATTCCGGGTGTAGCACCCGGTAGGCGTCCCCTAGAGACTTGCACATGTGCATCAGTCGACTGAAGTTCGTCCGAGCCGTATTGGCTCCCCGTGCGGATATCCGCACATAGTTGGGTACTCCTGCGAACAGGATGGCCCGTAGTTCCCCTTCGCCGAGGAGCTTCCCCAGCTCGTAGTCGAGCTCTTGGATCCGGCGTCCGAACATCTCCTCATCCTCCCAGGACAGGGCGGTGGCGGTGCGAAGGGCCCGATAGTGGTCTTCGCACTTGTCCTCACTGAGGTAGCTGCTAAGCAGCTCCTTCAGTATACCACTGTAATCCATGGGGGTGGCTGCGACCCTCATTCCCGGCATCGGGGATGCCTGGCGGAGGATGCCTCGGACCCGTTCATCCACAAAGAACGGGAGGATCTCCAGTGCCAGCCCCTCGTTGACGAGTGCCTTGTCCGCGGCTGCCTTGAAGCTAGTCAAGAAGCCAATGACTGCCAACGGGCGTCCGTTAGGGCCCCCGAACATAGGGATTCCCTTCACAAGGGTCTGCATAGAGCGGATCGCTCGGTGCGAGGTCGTACGCATCGATCCCGATACGGTAGTGGATCGGTCCTCCAAACGATAACGTTCAGGAGTCAGTACCGACCGGAAGACTTCGTTGACAATCTCTCTATCAGCGTCCTGGATATCCAGTCGCTTGGCCAGTTGATGAGTGAACTCATCGGACTCCATCCGCTGCAGTAAGCTCGCAGTAACCTGCGCTGTCATCGCTTACACCAGTGACGCTGGAACTTCCGGCGTCGGCGCCTCGGGTACCCGAGTTGCTTGGCTTCCTTCATCGAGGGGGTACTGCGATAGGGTACCGCCCCACCCCATCGCCGACTCTGTTCCGGCGTAAGTGTCCGCCGGACCGTGTCCGCGGAGTCCGCTCTGACTGCTCCGAGCGTAGCGCTCCGTGTGGCTACGTTCCAACTCGGCTGACGAGTCGAATCCATAACCCGCCGTGTCCGGGGGTGGTCCAGGAGTAGCAACACCGGGGTTGACCCTGGTGGACTCCGAAAGTAGTCCGGCCGGTTCGAATCGTACCGGTATGGGAGGAACCCGACGGGGTACCGTCGTATGGCGTGCTGACATCAGCACTGCCATTGCGTCCTCCGTACGCTCTTGACGTGCGACGAGCCCGGTGAACCGGGCCCCGATGCGAGCCAACGATGCCATCAGGGAGTCCCCTGGTGAAGGTGGCGGCGGCGTGAGGTCGGCAGAGGACAGTTGCGGCGGTCCGCCGCCCCCGGCCGTCCGTGCCGTACCAAACGTCGATCCGGCACCTGAGAGCATCGGCGTCTCAATGTTGTCGATCGGGTTACCGATCCCAGATCCCGGGTTCAGCTCCGGGATCGGCGTCGACGCCGATCCGTCATCTTGAACGTTCCCCGTCTCTTGGGTAGACACAGTCACAATCAGTCAACCGACGTAACAGTCACCACGAATAAGAGAGCGAGGGGGTAGTTGGGGGAGAGTAACCGTAGATCGCAGTCAAACGCAACCACTCAAAACAATCAGACAGATCGCAGCACCACGAGTACAAGAAAAGGACTGGATCCCTATCCGTGTGCCAGGGCCGAAGACGGCGTCACCACAAGGGTGACGGAAACCCGTCCCCTGCTGCTCCACCAATGTAGCACAATAGGTATCCGCTGCACGTCCACTCTCAGGGAACACTCACCAAGGGGGATCGGCACCAACGTCACCGGGAGGCCAAGGTTGCTGTCCTTGGAGCGCAAGCCACGGGACCAAGATGGGAGCCCAAATGGGAGGAGTTCGTTGTTCTTCCTTGGCCGGCGGTGGATTCGCCGCCGGCCCCCTCGTTATAAACCCTCGGAGACACTACTAACTACCCTCCACCCCAAGATGCAAGTCCCTCTGGTCATACGTAACTTATAGATACCGTGACCAGTACGGACTCTCAAATTGAAAGTTAAGGGCAAGAAGTAGCCCCCTCTAATATAGGGTCACAATACGGTCAACCATATTGCTACAACGTGTCTGTCGCATCGCCCTTTGCGGCGCGGCAGCTCGCGTAGTGTAGCTGCGCGAGGACAAGAAGGTGAAAAAGTACTTGTCTTCCTGCCCTCCCCCGCACCACGCCCCCGTCTGGGTTCTTCCCGCTGGTGCGGGAGACGTTAGGGCGGTTGGGGCCCAAGACGGAGGCCTCTCTCCGCGCGTTGCTTGCCGGTACCACTGTGCGGGCTGTGCGGACGGCGCTGCAGCGAAACGTGCCGGTCGCCATCTGCCGAGCGAACGCGGTGTGTGGCCCTTGGCTACAAGAACTCTTTTTCTGTTGGTGGGCGGGCTGGTGGGTCGGCTACCGGTCGAGGGGATGTGGGGGCTCTTGTGGACTGCATTGGTGAGTAGGACCCGGGGCCGATACGTTTTTTTGTTCAGGTGGTGGGCCGGGGGCACGCTACGCAACGCCAACGCACGGTCGGCCAAGGAAACGACTACGGACACAACGTGTAGAAGCATGGGAATGATCTATCCAAAACATGACACGCCTCCAACCCGCCCACATCTTTCACCATAGACAGAATATGTGGTCAAGTGTTGGCACAGAGGCGCTCCACACGCGACAAAGTAGCTCTCAGTGGTGGGGCATCAGAATTCGCCCCCCCCCCCCCCCCCCCCCGCCCAAACAGAAAAGGCCGCATCCTTTACATGTTCACCGCGTACACGACCGAGAGAGTCCTCGTGTGAGCTCCCTTAGGCGCTCTTCACATCGGCCTTTTCCGGCACGGCGTGGGTGTATCGGGTGATGCATGGCATAGGGTCAAAGACAAAAGAAGGCGGGAGAGGTCTTTTCGACCCTTACCTCCACTATCGCCCTCGTGTGTTGCGCATGGCCAGGCGCAGACTCCGGCGACGGGACGGCGGGATGGCTTCCTGGACCGTCGCCTCGTCGACATGCTGCCCTGTAGCCACTCCCGTGACAGCGGCCGCTGTCGCGGTGGTGCCAGCTTCCAAGACGAGGTGCATGTCAGGATACTTACTGACAACGGCCAGGTCCGCCGGGATCCAAACAGCAGAAGGCCGTGCACCCGTGCCCGTGCCAGTGGGAGCCATTGCCGCGTCCACGCAGCGCCGCATGGACGCAACGTCTGCGACGGAAACGAGCGAGGGGGCGCGCACGGTGGGATGGGCGTCCTGCCACTCCGCGCGGAGGGCCAGCTCGGCAATGGCGACGGACAGCCCCTCAGCCTCGTTGAACGCTATCAGAGAGTACATTAGCCGCACGGGCTGTTGATCGGCTTCCGCCGCGTCCGCCGCCAGGCCAAAACTCTGCAGCCGCCGACAGACGGCGCGACACGCAATGAGCAAGGCCGTGGGAGCGTGCTCGCAGGCCACCGGCTGCTACTGAGCCGGAGCGCACCCGACACTCGCACGGGCTGCCACACAGTACAGGTTTTCCCACTGGACAGCCACGGCCACCGCTGCTAGGGCCATGCCGCCGTGACACATTGCCGCGGCGACCTCGCTGATACGGGCAGCGGCGGCGCCGGGGGCTCCCGTGAGCAAGCCAAAAAAGCGCAAGTAGTCTACAGACACATCGACAACCAAGTGAGCCGCCCCAACATGAAGGATGTGGGCTGCATGCCCCGGCATGACGGCAACGCTCCCCGGGGGGGCTGCTGCTCTCAAAAACCTGTCTCACAGGCGACACACGCACCGCCACCACCACCCGCCGACTTGGCCACCACCTCAGGAGGCGGGCGAGGGGGGAAGGGCAAGGAGCAAGGAAGAGGCCATGCGGTTGAGGGGCGGGGGCGCGGCTCGGGGGCGGCCCGCCAGCAGCGGTGCGGGCGCGGCTCTAAAAACCGCGCTGGCCGTGCTGGCGCGACCCGCCCCGCTCCCTCAACCGAGCCGCCGCGCCCGTGCTCCCCCCCCGGCCAAGCCGCCGATCCACCTCCCAGGCGCCCTCCCTCCCCACATCCTCGGGGCCTCCAGGAGACCCTGGTGTGGTCAAAAATTTGGAGAGCGGTCGACATGGCGAACAGGACAGCTACCACGTGTGTCGAGACCACGCGGCCACCCCTGCGACCACCATCGCCGCTCCGACGCCCACGCACTGCGGCCCCCATCGTCGTCACCGCCCGCCACTCATCTTGCTCGCTGCTCTCCCCCCGCCACCCCAGCTCCATCTTTTCGCCATCCCCGACGGCCAGCTGGGGTAGGCAGGCAACCGAATTTTGCCAATGGTGCGCACAAGACCGGCGCCGGTGGCCGGTTTGCGGGTGCGAGCAGCTTCGCGGGTGTTCTCGGCCTGCCGATGGATGGGGGCGGCCACCTGGGTGCGTTTTGTTGTTCGGCGGACCCTGCGGCGTCCGCCCAGCTGCCTTTTAGCCTCCCGGCGGGTCGCTGTGGCCTCCCTGGTGCTTTTTGGCCGGCCGGCGGGTCGCCGCGGGTGTGCGGCCGCTTCTGGACTCCTGGGGAATCGCGCCGGCCGGCCGGGTACTTCTGGCCGGCCGGCGGGTCCCGGAGGGTATGCTGGTGCTTTTGGCCGGCCGGCTGGTCTTTGCAGGTCACAACGGGTGCGCGGACGCTTTTCGCCGGCCGTGGGTGGCGGCGGGTGCTCGGCCGCTTTCGGCCGTCTGTTGGGTGCCGGCACGCGTGGGGGCGTCCTTTGCCGCCCGCCGGATCGTGACGGTTGCGCAAGTGCTTTGATCTGGCCGGCGGGTCGCCACTGGTGCGCCGTCGCTTTAGACCGTCCGCCGCGTCGCGGCGGGTGCTCGGCCACTTTCGGCAGGCGGTCGGGTGGCCGCGGGAGCTCGGCCGCTTGTGGCCTTCCGGCTGGTCGCCGCGGGTGCTCGGCCATTTTCGGCTGGTGGTCGGGTGGCCGCGGGTGCTTGCCCGCCTGTGGTCTCTCGTCTCGTCGCCGCGGGTGCGCTGGTGCTTTTGGCTGGCCGTCGGGTAACCGCTGGTGCTCCACCGCTATTGGACGGCCGTTGGTACCTGGCGAATCTTTCCACCGGTTCTTTCTGGGCGGCCGTCCGGTTGCGGCGGGTCGCGGTGCGTGCCTGGGCGCGCTTCGCCTTCTGGCTGGTCGCGGCGGGTGCTCGGCCTCGCTGTTCTGTCTGGCGGACTGCCACGGGTGCTCGGCCGCTTCTGGCCTCCCGCCCGGTCGTAGCGGTTGAGCGGGTGCGTTTGGCCACCCGGCTGGTCGCTGCTGATGCCCCGCCGCTTTAAGACAGCCGTGGGGTCCTGGCGGATCATGCCACGGGTGCGTTTGGCCCCCCGTTGGGTCTCCGCGGATGCGCCGTTGCGTTTGGCTGGCGGTCGGGTCGCCGCAAGTGCTCGGCCGCTGTTGGACGCCCGGCGGGTCGTGGCGGGTGCGCGCGCGTCCTTGGCCTCCCGGGGGGTCGCGGCGGGTCCGCAGGCGTGCTTGACAGGTTTGCACGGCAGAAGCTATACACGAACTCCCGTCGCCGGTCGACGCTGCAAGGCTGCTGGGCTTCTGCCCAACGCATCCGCTGGTGTACCTCGCTCGTATCCTGCAGGGGACGCGTGAGCAGGTGGCATTGTGCACCAATCACGAGGTCCTTGTACACGGAGCCGACAGCACTGGCGCGTGGACACTCTCACACCCAATCGACATGTACTGTCACGGTTCTGTCCACGGCGGGCGTGGTCCCTCGTCCAGCGCACTGGACATGCACCTTGTAGCATCCCTGGCCCCGACTTGGCGCCGACCCGGGACTGCAACCAGAGGGCACCAGGTGCCAGAACACGCCCGCCGTGTGGCGATGGTTGGCGGCCGTGGCCCGTGCCCGGCACTGGGATGCGGTGGACTACGCTATCCACACGCGAGAGAGGGATTTCTGATGTGTTTTTGCATATTTGTGAGGGACTTGATTTGAGAGAATTTGAGTGTGAGATTAGTGAGTGGGAATAGAATTAGTAGTGATAGTGGCCCCCGACCTGACGAGGTTAGACTCGGGTCGGGGCCACTCGGGGTTATGGGGGGGGCTACCGGGCCAACGTGCCGGGGTTCCCCCAGATGCACGTTAAGAGGGACAGCGAGGCGCCCTCGGCCCGCGCCCTCAGGGAAAAAGACAACTGCGCGTTTGCTTTCCTCTTCCCCGTGTGCACTACCGTGCGTATCTGTTTGCCCTGCAAGCAGGCACGTGAGGCAACAGGCATACCATTCTCGTAGTTCCCCTTTCTGCGTTACCTGTCCCTTTCCCCCGAGGGATATTGACACGTGTCTGAGAGGATCGAGTTTTATACCACATATTTGGTGGAGCAGCAGGGGATTGGAGTGTTGGAGAAGAGACATTTGGGAGCAGCGGTTGCGTTGTTCCTATTCTGTCTTTTTCTGTGGTTTGGGAATTATTTGCACCCGTTCACGGGAACCCCATTCCTGGCTCTCCAACCCCTCTCTTGTGGTCTTACGATCTTTGGACACGCAGGTAACCGGACTGTGGCTGTCAAGAGACCAACATGGCTACCCTCCCTGGCACGACGGTGCCCGAAGGGGTAGACCCCGCGTCCCTTGACGCATCCCTGGTCACCGCGGGGGACGGTGCCCAACCCGGCGTTCTCCCTACGGGTGAAGCAGACCTGGGCGTGACATCCGGTAGTGGACTGGAGTCTACAGGCGGCCAAGTACCCCCTGCTCCCGTTCCTCCGGCTGTTCCTCCTGTGGGAGCCACCCCGGGGTCAACGGCGTTTGAGTCCGCTCGCAGCAGACGTCTCCCTCCTGTCGGTTCTACTCTTCAACCTCCAGGGATAGCCCCTGGTGTGTTTACTCCTGGACCCACACATGGCAGCTGGGTGTATACACCTCTTCCTGTGGGCACTAGCAGTGCCAGAGGCACCGCTATGACTGGTTCTACGGGTCTTCCTGAGACTTCGACTCCTGGGACCGGCCAAGCTTTTCCTCCCCTTGCGTCCTATGGGGCGGGGAGCTCCAAGACCGGTGACCGGAGCAGCCGTAGGCGTCGGCGTCGTCGCCGCCGCTCTAGCACCAGCGAGACCAGTTCCTCCAGCTCTGAGGAGGGATATGACTGGGATGCATCTCCCGGTCCTACCCGGCGCAGGCTAGTCGAGTTCGACTTCCCTGCCCACCAAGTGGGAGATGCCACCCTGAACAAGGTCACGTATTGGGGTAACTACCGGCTGGAGAACCAAGACCAAGGTTACACCCGGAAGATGGCCAAGAAGATGGCATCCCTGAACCGGCGAATGCAGCCGAGCTTTGGGGGACATCCTAAGTTTTCCGGGAAGAGACCGGCGCTTATCTTTGCCTTCCTGCGCCGGTTTGTCAAGGCATGCAATGACAACGATGTGTCCGAGGGCAAGGCTCTCTATCTCCTGGTAAACTTCATGACCGGAGAAGCGGAACAGCGGTTTGCACAGGTTCTACCAGACTCTGCCGGGCACATTGTTGGACGTACCGTCGCGAGTTATCCGGAGGCGGTCAACTGGCTCCTGTCCAACTACGCAGACGCGGACTCCCTGCGTAAGGCAGTCGGTAGGCTGAACCGGGCAACCATGGAGAGACAAGAGACTCCAGAGGCGTTCGCCCGTCGTGTCCGGGAGATGAGCGATGCTTGTGGCAACGTTTACCCTGAGGACAGGCTCAAGATGATCTTCTCGGAGGGGCTTCCTGAATATCTTCAAGTGGATGCGGAGAACTACAACCAGGAACATCAAGAACATACCTTCCAGCAGTTGATGGCCTACACCCAGGGCAAGCACCGGCAAGCCAAGGCCCTCCAGGCTCCTATGGTATCAACTCCCAAGCCGTTGTCGCGAGTTCGTCCCGGACCCGACAAGTATAAGGGAGGTGATAACCCTGTACCGGTACTCGCAGTTGGCGAGGCCTCACCCATGGAGTCAAGGGACAAGTGGGGCGGCTTCGTTTCTAAGGAGCAACCTTCCCTGGTCGCCCCCAAGCAGATCAGGAACCAGCGGTTCCGGTCTTGCTGGCTGTGCCAGAAGGAGGATCACATGTCCTACCAGTGCCCGACCATTCCCGAGGATCTCCAGGAGAAACTCAAGCGTCAAGGACTGGTGTTTGCAAAGGCGGTCAACTGGGCTGACCGGCGGGCACCCTCCAAGATGGACAAGGCACAGGTACATGCCATCCGAGTGGCAACCTTACAGAGCATCACGGAGGCTCTGGCAAGGGAAGCTCCTACGGACTTTGACCTGGAGACCGAAACCTCTAAGGACTCCTCGGAGCCGGGAAACGAGTAGGGCAGGCGCTCTCCCCAAGTGTCTTCCCGAATCTCCAACGGCAGGGTACTTCTACCTGTTCTCCCCTTGCGTGCCGGGAGAAAGGACGGCAGTTACCTGCTCAACCGGTAGCCGCCTGGACACCCTGTTTGTTCAAGGGGACCTTGCTCGTCCTGCGTAAGGAAAACCTCAAGATTAATGCTCGTATGCGTGTGGGGGATAGCCTTCCCCAAGCTGTTACGCCGGTGGTCGACACGGGAGCCGGACCAAGCGTCATCACTGAGAACCTGTTACCTCCGGGCTGGCGTCGACATGCCTGGAGAGCGCCTACCAAGACCCGGATTGTGGACGCATCAGGTCAAACCCTACGACCGCTTGGCCGTCTTCCCGTCGCCATCTATGTCAACAATGAACCAATGCTTTTTCCCTTTCTAGTAGTCAAGACCTTATCAGTCCCCCTCATCCTAGGCTGGGACTTCCAGAAGCAGCATGTCAAGAGCATCCTACCCGGAGAAGGAAAGGTGCAGTTCAACCATGGGTTTGTGTCACCAGTGCTGGAGCACCTGGACACCAAGGTTCGTGTGGCCAAGAACCAGAAGGAACGCATCCCACCCTCTACCTTGACCCTCATCAAACCGGTGCTCCTACCTCCTCGCTCGGAGACCAAGGTTCAAGTCACGACCCGGACTGCAGGTCAATGCCTGATCTACGGACGCAAGGAATTTCTGGCGAAACACCGATTATACCTAGCCCACGGACACCACAAGAAGGTGGAGAGGCACACCCCGTTCTCGGTGCTGATCGTCAACGTGAGCCGGAAGCCAATAACCCTCGCCAAGGGCACTCGAGTTGGTACAGCAGAGCCTTACCGGGGGTCCGCCCGCGCTATGAGCAAGGAAGACCTCTTCAACCTGCAACAAGAGCTGGCATCCAACTTGACGGCCTTAGACGTATCTCCGGAACAAGAGCAGGCTGGCCGTACTACTCCGAAGCCGGAACAAGCACCGCCCGGGATGCCGAAGGTCAACCAAGAAAACGTCCCTCCCGACTTAAAGGAGGCACTGGAGAAGCTTCTCCACGAATATCGGCACCTGTGGTCTGGAGAGCTGGGCAAGATGGACGCCACCCTACACCGGATTCAACTCAAGCCAGATGCCAAACCAGTGCACATGCACCCATACCGGGCTGGACCTCATCGCCGGGATGAGATTGAGAAGCAGGTTAACAAGATGCTCAAGATGGATGTTATCGAGCCGTCTGATGGCGAGTGGGCTTTCCCGGTGGTAGTCGTCCCGAAACCTGGCGGTCACTTCCGTTTCTGCGTTGACTACAGACGCCTGAACGAGATGACAGTCAAGGATGTATACCCGATACCCCGGATGGATGATTGCCTCGACTTTCTTGGTGATGCTACCCTCTTCTCGACGCTGGATTGTAATGCCGGTTACTGGCAGATCCCTCTGGCTGATGAGGACAAGGACAAGACTACCTTCACGTGCCACATGGGACTATTCCGGTGCAAGCGTCTCCCTTTTGGTCTCACTAATGCTCCGGCAACCTTCCAGAGAGCCATCGACATCATCCTGTCGGGGCTAAGGTGGAGAACATGTTTGGTCTACCTGGACGACATCATTGTTTTCTCCAAGACCCCAGCGGAACACCTGGAGCACCTTCGAGAGGTCCTGGCCCTCCTGTCCAAGGCTGGAGTTACCCTCAAGGCCGAGAAGTGCCACCTGTTTGAGACTGAGGTGGAGTACCTGGGGCACGTGCTGAGTCCGGGGGAGCTCCGAGTCAATGAGAAGAACATCAAGGCCCTCCGGCATGCACGGCAACCTAAAACCCAGACGGAACTCAAGAGCTTCCTGGGTATGTGCAACGTCTACCGCCGGTTCGTACGAGACTACGCTCTGATTGCCCGGCCCTTGACCAAGCTTACTAGCAAGAAGCTTCCGGCACAACTCCCGGTGTTCGACGAGAAGCAGACAGCAGCCTTCGAAGAGCTCAAGAAGCGCCTGACCACCACTCCAGTACTGGCGTTACCCAAGCGGGAGGGTCAGTTTGTTCTGGAGACTGACGCCTGTGGCGTCCAGGTGGGGTGCTCACTACTCCAGCAGCAACCTGATGGGCACTTCCTCCCGATAGGCTACTACAGTCGCGTCTTGACTCCAGCCGAGAAGAACTATTCCACGACCGAGCGCGAGTGCTTGGCGGTCGTCTGGGCTTGCTTCCTGTTACGTCCATATCTTGAAGGACAAGAGTTCCTCATCCGGACGGACCACGCCAGTCTAAGGTGGCTGCTATGCATGGACAGCAGTCAAGGAAGGGTCGCCCGGTGGCGCCTACGCCTTTCGGAGTTCAAGTACAAGGTGTGCACCAGAGCAGGGAGGGAGCACCACTGCGCCGACACCATGTCCCGGCTGGAGACTCCTGCAGCCGATACCGGTCCTATCCCGGAGGAAATACCTTGCTTCATCCTCCCGAATGTCGGACGTGGCTGGCACGCTCCCCTGTACGAGACACCTGACGCTCATCAACCGGTAACCATTCACCGGATGCTGGAGGCACAATTGACGGACCCTCAATGCTTGGAGCTTCGCCACCAAATGGACCTGAACCGGAACAGTCGCTTCTCCGAGTCTACAGACGGACTCCTGGTACGGGTGTCACCCTTCGATGGGGCAACTCAAGTCTACGTACCCCGGAGCCTACGGACTGACATCCTACGCCTGGAGCACTCGTCTCCCCAGGCCGGGCATCCTGGTATCAATCGGATGTATGCTTCCATGAGACGACATTATTACTGGGAAACCATGGCCAGTGACGTCCATAAGTGCCTGGAGGCTTGTATTTCTTGTGCAAGGAACCGGTTGTCCCAGAGGAAGAAGACTTCTAAGCTACGCCTATTCCCTGCGGCGGAGCCCTTTGCAAGCTTAAGCATGGACATCCTGGGGCCCCTACCTGAAACATCCAGTGGCAACATATACCTGCTCATCATTTGTGACCGGTTCTCCAAGTTCACTCGAGCAATCCCGCTGAGGACCATCACGGCTCTGGATGTCACGTCAGCCTTCTGCGAGTACTGGATAGCTGCCTATGGCCCTCCAGACTCCGTCTTAACCGACAACGGTCCCCAGTTTGCATCCCTGTTCTTCCAAGGAGTCTGTGACCTGATGGGCATCAAGAACTTGTACACCACGACGTACCACCCTCAAACGAACGGCCAGGTGGAACGATTCAACCGGACCCTAGTGGACATGCTACGGCACTATGTGGAGGAGCACCAAGAAGACTGGGACGAGCTCCTGGCTGTCCTCACTCTAGCCTACAACTCCCGAGTTCACCGGACAACGGGAGTCGCTCCACTCGACTTTGTCACCCCGAGGCGGCTGACCAACTTCTCCCTGGAAAGAATACCGGATGGTCTCCAGCCTGCACTGAAGTCAGGTCCCAAGGCAAAGGATGAGTTCCTGGAACAACTAAAGCTCCTGCTCCCAAGAGTCAAGGAGTCAATTTCAAAGACCCAGGAGCGATACAAGCGGGACTATGACAAGGGTGTCCGGGAAAAGAACAAGGAACTGGGTGGTGGCGACTGGGTTTTTGTGGACAACCATAGCAAGACCCGGGGGAAGCTGGACTCTAAGACGGATGGACCTTATGAGATTCTCAATACGGATGGCTGGACCTTCCTTCTAGACGTGGATGGCTCTCCGTACCGGGTGAGCAGCGACCATGTCACCCGAGCTCCACCGCCAAGCCAACGGGACTTGACCCGGCGTAAGCGGACTGCGATACCCTGGCTATCCCAAGAAGAAGGTCGGGAATTTGTCTACGTCAAGTTTGTCGACCATGCCTGGAGAGATGGACGCCTGTACCTGCGAGTACGCTGGTTCGGTTTCAACCCGGCAGATGATACATGGGAACCCTCAAACCGGCTACCCATCGCGGACGTCTGTGCCTACACGCGACGGAACGGGATTGAGGGCACTCCCGTGGCCAGAGCCGGCAAGATTCTGGAGTCGGACACGGAGGAGGACCAAGAGGACGGGGCCAACCAAGACCCTCGAGACGAGACGAGCTCACCCGCAACGGATGCGGAACAAGAGGATTGAGAAGAAGGGAACGGGTATATCAAGGAGAACACGCAATGCAAGCATGGAACAATCAAGGAAACCAAGCACCCGCTCGAGCAACCCTTCTTTCCGCCTCTTCCCTCCTCGCTTCTCCCAAGACCCTCACCCTCCTTGCCTCCAACTACTACTCTCGGCGCGGACGCTGAGCCGAGGGAGTGTCCTCCGGCGCTGCCCCCGCGGTACGACGGGAACCGGAGGAAGACGGGATGACGTAGTGCGGTGGACGCGGCGCATCCCGGTATGACGCCATCGGAGTAGTACCAGTAGTTGCCGGTGGCTCCCGCTCATCCAGATATGTCCGTCGGCGCCGCTGGAAGCCCGTGAAGGTCTCTGACCACTGCTGGGCCAAGCCATGCCGCGTCAAAGTCGCCAGAAGTTCGCCAACCACCGGGTTGTTCGACATCTGACCGCTGTCCGCGCAAGCAAACACCCGGTCGACCACGTCGTTCAAGACACTGGCGTAAGTGCCCAGCACCAGGGAGGACCCGACGCCTTCAACCTGCACCGGAAGACGACCCAGCTGGTCTTCAATCATGCCGACGTCGTACTGGTCGCATGTTGGACCACCTTGGTTCAGGTACCAGTCAGGCACCCGGAAGCGGGTAAGGCGCAGAGTCGGCGCCGGAATCTCGAACCGGCCCGAGGATGACACTACCGGACGGTCCACAACGGCCCCCGAGACCGGAGTGCCCAACTCCAGCGGAGGCACAGCGCCGCCGGCGTTGGAAGAAGGCGTCCGGGGTAGAGCGGCCGGAGTAATCGGCGACCGCACGGCCACTCCCAGACTCGCCGCAGACAAGCGCGGTGCCGGAGGAGCTTGAAGTACTGGCACAGCCGGAACAGGGCGCGGACGTGCCGGTGACGGTTCAGGCGAGGCGACCGGGGCGACAGGGGCAACCGGAGGAAGCGGAGCCGCCGCAGACGCCCGACCGACCGCCGCGGCCCATCCCGACTCCTGCACCGGCGGCCCAACTGGCAGAAGATCAAGGGCGGCCGGAGCAGGAAAGCTACCTAGCTGCGGCCACGCCGGAAGCGGCGTCGCCAGCTGCACCTTGGCCGGAGAAGACTGGTAGACCACCTGCGCCCAACCGAAGCCATCCCGACGCGGGCGGTTCTGGTCGGCAATCGCGTTCAAGAAGTTCCGGTCATGCACCGGCACCAGACGCCGGAAGTCGATCATCGCCTGGAAGAGCTCCTTGTACTCCTCGTCCTGGCTGCACAGGAAGTCGACGGTCAACTTGTCGACAATCCAGACCATCAGGAGGTCAGGGAGAAACCAAAGCCGGTTGGACACCAAGACCTCATGAAGCCAGTGGTTGGCCGCCAAGACTGTCATCTCGGACGTGTACATCATGTACGGGATTGAGTGGAAGAAGCCTTTGATCGACACCTGAGTCAAGGCGTCCAAGAAGTACCAGGTGCAAGGGATGCTGGAAGGAGCAAACCCGACCGGGATCTCGACTTCCTGCTGCTGCGGGATGACCTTGGGGTAGTATGCCGCCCGGTTAGCCTTGTCCAGCTTCCAGAACTCCTGGTGGTTGCAGCTTACAAGGAAGTCACGCTGACGCCCGCGTCGCTCACCCTGCTCCCGTGCCGGCGACAACTTGGAGTATTTCCGGGTCAAGAAAGGCGGCTCCAGAGCGACCATGCTCGGACGGGGGTCGCAGTTCAAGCTTCCCGACCCCTTGAGCGCCTCGTCCCAGACCTTGAGCGCCCGGTGGACGTACCCTTCCTCCTCCGGCCACCGGAGAACGGACGCGGACACGCGACGCTCGGTCAAGGGTAGATCCAGTACCAGCGCGAAGGGGAGATCCTCCAGACGAGCAACCCAAGAGGAACCCGAGAAGCTCTGGGAGCGGTCTTGTGCCAGGCGCATCTGGTCCGCCGTATGAAGACGTGCCTTGTCCATCTCGGTCAAGACCCCGCGCTGGAGTTCCTTGCGCCAGAGGTCCATGCAATCCTGCTGGCACTGGGCCGCGCCGGCGTTGCCGACCACCGTGGAGTAACGCCGGGCCGCCAGAGGGTCCTGCCCAAGAAGCATCTCCGGGAGACCCTCCGGGGGGGCCTCGACCGGGTGCATCGCGGAAGCCGGGGGAACTCGATCCGTCCCCGCCGTGGCGACCGGCGCCGGCACCGACATCCGAGGAACCGGAGGCAGGAGAGGGGCACGACGACCCGAGTTCTCCTCCGCAACACTCGCCGCCGGAACCACGGGCCCAGCTTGGATCTCGGAACTGGACATACCGTCCAGACTCCGGGGAACGAGAGGGCCAAGGTGAAGGAGCGGAGGGGGGGGGGCAGAATCGGGGCAGGTGATCGTGACCGGGTGAAGACGCTCGACCTCGGCACCGGTGTGGACGTGCTCGAGGCTGTGCACGGTGGCACCTGGTTCGGCCCGAGGACGTGCCGGACTAGGGAGGGAGCTATGTAGCATCCCTGGCCCCGACTTGGCGCCGACCCGGGACTGCAACCAGAGGGCACCAGGTGCCAGAACACGCCCGCCGTGTGGCGATGGTTGGCGGCCGTGGCCCGTGCCCGGCACTGGGATGCGGTGGACTACGCTATCCACACGCGAGAGAGGGATTTCTGATGTGTTTTTGCATATTTGTGAGGGACTTGATTTGAGAGAATTTGAGTGTGAGATTAGTGAGTGGGAATAGAATTAGTAGTGATAGTGGCCCCCGACCTGACGAGGTTAGACTCGGGTCGGGGCCACTCGGGGTTATGGGGGGGGCTACCGGGCCAACGTGCCGGGGTTCCCCCAGATGCACGTTAAGAGGGACAGCGAGGCGCCCTCGGCCCGCGCCCTCAGGGAAAAAGACAACTGCGCGTTTGCTTTCCTCTTCCCCGTGTGCACTACCGTGCGTATCTGTTTGCCCTGCAAGCAGGCACGTGAGGCAACAGGCATACCATTCTCGTAGTTCCCCTTTCTGCGTTACCTGTCCCTTTCCCCCGAGGGATATTGACACGTGTCTGAGAGGATCGAGTTTTATACCACACACCTGCCACAACTGTGTGTGGCGCGGCCCACATATCCGCACAGACACACACGGGTAGAAATGTCGGATGGTAAACGATGCCAGTGTATCGTTATTGCTCAGTGAACACAAGTGATCCAAGTACGCGTCAAGCATTCAAGTACTCACGTTGCACTCCACGTGGCATGAAATGTGTACGACGATCAATTACTACGTGTTCCGACGGTATCTAAGACAGGGAACCAGGGCGGGTCCGTGTTATGTACATAACGACACGAGTGCGTGTTGGTCCTCCAGGTCGCTCTTTGCGGCCACACTCGTTATGTACAAAACACAACCACATAGACCTTTCTTCATTTAACCACAAAGAAACGCGTTCCGCATCATGCGCCATCGTTATCGACTGCACAAATGGGCACGACCGTCCGTATTTTTGTCTGTATGTCGACTCCGCAGGCTGCTTCTGCCCACCATCTTCTCCTGCCACTCCTCCCGGTTGCACCTGGGGTGCGGCAGCTCGCCTCTGCCGACTACCAGCACGCGTGCAGGTACTGGCACACTTTGGACTCTTAGATGGCTCTTTAATGGCTCCTCGAGTGGTCGACCCTTGAAAACGAGCCCCCCCCCCCCCCCCCCCGTTACCCGGCATCTAACGATGAACCTGACGCCGAGAGTTGTTATATGGAGACTTCTTTTGCACGGCGGAAGGACATGGATGAGGTGATGGAGAGAGGGGTGGTCCATCTGAAAGAGCTTCTAAGTCGCTCTTGTTAGCTTCCGCGAGCCCAAGACCGCCGCTACCGACCGCCGCAGGCATCCCCGCATTGACCACTGCCACCAGCCGCCACAGCTGGCCTCCACCACCGGCCCCTGTCGCCGGCCACGAAAGCGGCCCCCTGCAGCGGCCCACCACCACAGTGCACCACCGCCGGCCCCTGCAGCCAGCCACCGTTGTGTACAATCGCCACAAGCCACCACCACCGGCGAACGCCGCCAGATACCCCCGCCGGCCACCGCTGCTCGCCACGGCGGCCGGCCACTGCCGCACGCCGCCCAAGTCGGCCGCCGCCGCACGCCACTCCTGCAGACCGCTCCCGTCGGCAATCGCCGCGGGCAAGCCCCTCCGGCCGCCCCTGCCGGTGATCGCCGCAGGCAATAGGCACAGGTAAGCCCCTCCGGCCGTCCCCGCCGGCCATCCCCACCGGCCGTCCCCGCCGGCCATACCGCGCGGGCCATACCCCGCCTGAACGACGGCAGAACACACCTTTTCTTACATCTTCTGGTACGCACCGTCGCTGTGCGTCTTGGCTTTCCCTCATAAAAAATGGTGGGAAGGCGACATCTGTAGGCAATTGACACGCCTCATAGAAGAAGACAATAAACAGTCGGCCCGTACGGTGGTGCGGAGGGGAGTTCAGGGGGCCACGTGACAAGTCGCGGAGAGGCGTAGCGGCTGAAAAACAGGCTTGGCGAGGATCCCGGTTCAAGGATCACTACGCGGGCGGCACACGCCGTGTGCCCCACAGCGCAGTGGCCACAAAGCATTCGGCGAGGGGATAGGGCGCAGTTTGAGAGTGTGCCACCCTCTCTTGACGCAATCACGAATGTGGTCAAGCACGCCTTTCAACCCTGTGTTTGAGTGAGGTCTGTCCTGTCGGCCCAGCACAAGAAACACGGGACGTGCTTGGGCCTGGGCATGGCATCACCGGCTCCAAATCTATTGTACAGTCATTGTCCATTCTTGTCCCTTCCTTTGCTATCACCGGGTGATAGTATCCAAAGTAGGTCGACCGACCGTCGGGACCAGATGCAGCGATCGATCGCAACGAGAACTTAGAAACGAGTTACTGGCTATGTAGATCAATTTACTATCGCTCGATATGCCAGCCAGCGGCTGGCATGTGACGCAGGGCACCCACCGTCGTCGCACTCACCCACGCCGCGCCCACCGTCGTCGCACCCATCCTCGTCGCGCCTACCGTCGTCGCTCACACGGCTGTTTCCCCCACCGACCCCGACGAGCCCCCGCCCCCCCCGCCTTCTTCCTCGGTCGGCACTGTGCGTCCCCACAATGACCACGCCAGAACCACCGGCACCCCCGTTAACATCCCGAGGCATCGCGATTGCGGCGACCGTCGAGGCTGCGATTGAGAGGGCTGTACCAGTATTGACGCATGAGTGGCCCCATGCTGTCCGGGTAGCAGCGAGAGCGGCGGCTGCGACCTGTGAGGGTCTGCTGGCTGCCGGGAACGAGGATCCTGCGCGAGCCTACAACGCCGAGGAGGCCAATGGGTCACGGCCAGCCATGATGGTAGCCGGGCAGCGGCGGGCTCGGCACCGCCAACAAATACCAATGGGGGTCAAGAAGCAAATTGCTCGGCTACGGGATGCTAACGTGCCGTGGGCCGTCGTCTTGCAACAGCTCTCCACGCCGGTCACGAAATCTACTGGCAAAGGCATCATGCGCCATGCTCAGCGATACCGCGATATGCAGGATGACGCCCACACTCTTGCACGAGTGAACAGCCGAGGGAGCAAGTGGCCCGAGCTGGATACTCGACTATACGATTGGTACATTGCCCTCTATTGCCTTGGCCACCGCCGAATTCCCATCACCACGGCGATGCTTCAGGAGGCGGCAAGCGTGATTGCGACCGACCTATCCATCACTGATTTTGCGGCCAGCCACGGCTTTGTGCGCGGCTTTTTGAAGCGTCGCAACATATGCAATGTGGCGATGCATGGCCAGGCGGGAGCGGTCAATCTCGCTGCCGCCGCTGCCGCCATCGCGGACATCAGACGTCGCCTGAAGAGCTACCCTCCCGATCACATATACAACATGGACGAGACGGGATTGCTTTACCGGTGCCTTCCCTCCCGTTCCTACACCCCCCGCCGGGACCGCACGCGCGCGCGTGGCACGAAGGCAATGCGGAACATGGACCGCGTGACGCTGGTGCTCTGCGCCAACGCCACAGGCACGCACAAGCTGCCCGTGGCGATGACTGGGACGTCTGCGGTACCCCTGTGCTTCAGGGGGGAGGGGAACGCCTGCCCGCTGCCATACTTTTCACAAAAGAAGGCATGGATGGACAGGCATGTTTACAAGCAATGGTGGGAAGACGTGTTTTTGCCGGCCGTGCGGACACGCCACGGCGGTGAGAAGTGTGTGCTGATTGTGGACAATTCAGCCACCCACGATGTCGAGTTGGCGGCTCCTGACGTTGAGCTGATCCTCCTGCCGCCAAATACAACTGCTGTGTACCAGCCGAGGGACGCCGGCGTGATTGCGGCCCTCAAGCGACGGTACAAGCGCCGGCTTCTGGCCATCATCGTGCGGTCCCTCCCAGCTCCCCTCATCCCTTCTGCTCCCCCCCTCCCCCAACCACCCCCCTCCCAACCACCCCCTCTCCCACCCCCCCCCCATCAAGCCAATTCCCATCCGTCCCCCCCCGTGACCCCCGCTGTACCCCTTTTCCCTTCCATCCCGGCCCTCACGGCGCAGCGGCTGCCCTTCGGCGTGGGGGCTCCTCTTCGCGGCTTTAGCGCTTGGGTTGAGCGTGCGTGGCTCGTACAAGCCAGCGACGCGCGCAGATACGGCCCCGCAAGTGTCCCTTCTCAAGAGGTTGTCGACGAGACGACCAGTGACGCCGCGGACGCAGAAGTCCAGGCGGACCTCATCGCTGCTGTGCTCCCGCCGGCGGGACCGCAGGTACGGCCGGCAAGAAACTGCGGTCTCGCGGGTCGTGGGAGTGCACACCTGCTGGACGCAGCTCGCCTCATCTGGGAAGAGTGGGGCGCCATAACGCCTGCCTCCATCGTGCACTGCTGGGTAAAGTCGACTATTCTTCCTGCGTCGATGTCTGCTGTTGTTGTTTCCACTCGCTCAGAGTACACGGGGGGGGGTGAAGCTATTTCGAGGGATGTGGACGAGGTGCTTTCTCTTTTGAGGAATACAACTCTTGGTACGCATGCTTCTTCTGGCGAGAGCGTGTGTGATGTGCGGGACGGGGTGATGTCTTGGTTTGCCGCCGAGGACGGCGAAGATGTTATCCTGGACACGGCCGACGTGCTAAGCACGTCCGCGGAAGATCAGCCCACAGAAACATGAACAAAACGTGCCGCCATAACACCTTTTGTGGAAAACAAATAAAAATGAAGCGGCGGCGCTGGCAACGATGGGTGATGGAAAGGACGAAAAGGGGCGACGCGCAGACCACAACAGTGGTGCAAGAGGGCGGGGCGAGGCGCCAGACAATGGTTGGTAGGGTGGGGGGGCGACGCCCATACCGCTACAGTGGTGCAGGTGGGCGGGGAGAGGCGCTAGATAATGGTTGGAAGGGTGCGGGGGCAACGCCCAGACCGCCGTGTTGGTGCTGGTGGGCGGGGCGACGCGCAAGATAATTGTTGGGAGGTCGGGGGGCGACGCCCAGACCGCTACAGTTGTTCTGGTGGGTAAGGCGACGCGCCATACATTGGTTGCGAGGGATGGGGGCGACGCCCACACAGCCGTTGTAGCGGACATGGGCGGGGCGACGCGCCAGATAATGGTTGGGAGGGTGCGGGGGCGACGCCCAGACCACCGTGGTAGAGTTGGTGGGCGGGGCCACACGCCAAATACTGGTTGGGAGGGATGGCGACGACGCCCACACCGCCGTTGTAGCGGTGGTGGGTGGGACAACGCGCCAAAAAATGGTTGGGAGGGTGCGGGAACGACGCCCAGACAGCCGTGTTCGTGCTGATGGGCGGGGTGACAGGCCAAATAGTGCTGGGGAGGGAGGGGGACAACGCCCGGACCGCCGTGGTAGTACTAGTGGGCGCGGCGACACGCAAAATTGTGGTTTGGATGGAGGGGGGCAACGCCCAGACCGCCGTGGTAGCACTGGTGGGCGGGGCGACACGCCATACATTGGTTTCGACGGATGGGGGCGACGCCCACACCGCCGTTGTAGCGGACGTGGGCGGGGCGACGCGCCAGATAATGGTTGGGAGGGAGGGGTACAACGCCCAGACCGCCGTGGTAGCACTGGTGGGCGGGGCCACACGCCAAATACTGGTTGGGAGGAATGGCAACGACGCCCACACCGCCGTTGTAGCGGTGGTGGGTGGGACAACGCGCCAAAAAATGGTTGGGAGGGTGCGGGAACGACGCCCAGACAGCCGTGTTCGTGCTGGTGGGCGGGGCGACAGGCCAAATAATGGTTGCGAGGAGGGGGGACAACGCCCAGGCAGCCATGGCAGTACTTGAGGGAGGTGCGACACGCCAAATTGTGGTTTGGATGGAGGGGGGCAACGCCCAGACCGCCGTGGTAGTACTGGTGGGCGGGGCGACACGCCAAAAATAGGTTGGGAGGGATGGGGGCGACGCCCACTCCGCCGTTGTAGCGGTGGCGGGCGGGACGACGCGCCAAATAATGGTTTGGAGGGAGGGGGACAACGCCCAGACCGCCGTGGTAGTATTGGTGGGCAGGGCGACACGCCAAAAACTGGTTGGGAGGGAGCGGGGCAACGCCCAGACTGCCGTGGTCGTGCTTGTAGGCGGGGAGACACGCCAAATTTTGGATGGGAGGGAGTGGAGCGAAGCCCAGACCGCCGTCGTAGTGCTTCTGGACGGGGCGACGCCCAAATACTGGTTGTGAGGGAGGGGGGCGACACCCAGACAGCCGTGGTAGTGCTTGTGGAAGGTGCGACACGCCAAAAAATGATTGCGAGAGAGGGGGACAACGCCCAGACCGCCGTGGTAGTATTGGTGGGCCGGGCGACAGGCCAAATAATGGTTGGGAGGAAGGGGGACAACGCCCAGACCGCCGTGGTAGAACTGTCGGGCGGGGCGACACGCCAAATATTGGTTGGGACGGAGGGGGGCAACGCCCAGACCGCCGTGGTAGTGCTTGTCGGCGGGGCGACACGCCAGATAATTGTTGGGAGGGATGGAAGCGAAGCCCTGACCGCCGTGGTATTGCTGGTGGACAGGGCGACGCGCCAGATATTGGTTGGGAGGGAGGGGGGCGACACCCAGACAGCCGTGGTAGTACTTGTGCGCGGCGCGACACGCCAAACAATGGTTCGGAGGGAGGGGTTGTAGCAATATGGTTGTCCGTATTGTGACCCTAATATGAGGGGGGCTACTTCTAACCCTTAACTTTCAATTTGATAGTTCGTACTGGTCACGGTATCTATAAGTTACGTATGACCAGAGGGACTTGCATCTTGGGGTGGAGGGTAGTTAGTAGTGTCTCCGAGGGTTTATAACGAGGGGGCCGGTGGCGAATCCACCGCCGGCCAAGGTAGAACAACAAACCCCTCCCATTTGGGCTCCCATCTTGGTCCCGTGGCTTGCGCTCCAAGGACAGCAACCTTGGCCTCCCGGTGACGTTGGTGCCGATCCCCCTTGGTGAGTGTTCCCTGAGAGTGGACGCGCGACGGATCCCTATTGTGCTACATTGGTGGAGCAGCAGGGGACGGGTTTCCGTCACCCTGGTGGTGACGCCGTCTTCGGCCCTGGCACACGGATAGGGATCCGGTCCTTTTCTTGTACTCGTGGTGTTGCGACCTGATCGATTGTGTTGAGTTTTTACCTTTGACTGTGATCTACTGTACTCTCCCCAATCTACCCCCTCGCTCTCTTGTTCGTGGTGATTGATACGTCGGTTGACTGATTGTGACCATGTCTACCCAAGAGACGGGGAACGTTCAAGATGACGGATCGGCGTCGACGCCGACCCCGGAGGTGACTACGGGAACCGGGATCGGGAACCCGATCGATAACATTGAGACGCCAATGCTTTCCGGTGCCGGATCGACGTTTGGCACGGCTCGGACGGCAGGAGGCGGGGGCCCGCCTCAACTGTCGTCGACCGACCTCACTCCGCCGCCTCCTTCACCAGGGGATTCCCTGATGGCATCATTGGCCCGCATCGAGGCCCGGTTTTCCGGGCTCGACGCCCGTCAAGATCGGACGGAGGACGCAATGGCAGTGTTGATGTCAACACGGCACACGACGGGACCCCGTCGTGTTCCTCCCACACCGGTACGGTTCGAACCGGCCGGACTACTTTCGGAGTCCACCAGGGTCAACCCCGGTGTTGCTACTCCTGGACAACCCCCGGACACAATGGGGTATGGGTCCGACTCGTCGGCAGAGTTGGAACGGAGTCACACGGAGCGATACGCTCGGAGCACCCGAAGCGGACTCCGCGGACACGACCCGGCGGATACGTACGCCGGGGGAGAGTCGGTTATTGGGGGAGGAGGTACCCTCTCGCAGTACCCCCACGACGAAGGAGGCCAAGCAACTCGGGTTCCCGAGGTGCCGACGCCTGAAGTACCATCTTCAGTGGTGGAAGCTATGACCGCGCAGGTAACTGCGAGCCTACTGAAGCGGATGGAGTCCGATGAGTTCGCTCATCAACTGGCTAAGCGACTGGATATCCAGGACGCTGACACGGAGATCGTCAACGAGGTCTTCCGGTCGGTTCTTACTCCGGAACGTTATCGTTTGGAGGACCGCTCTACCACCGTATCGGAATCGATGCGTAATACGTCGCATCGGGCGATCCGCTCTATGCAGACCCTTATGAAGGGAGTCCCTATGTTCGGGGGGCCGAACGGACGTCCGTTGGCAGTCATCGGCTTCTTGACTAGCTTCAAGGCAGCCGCAGACAAGGCGCTCGTTAACGAGGGGCTGGCTCTGGAGATCCTTCCGTTCTTTGTTGATGAACGGGTGCGAGGCATCCTCCGCCAGGCATCCCCGATGCCGGGAATGAGGGTCGCGGCCACCCCCATGGATTACCGTGGGATATTGAAGGAGCTGCTGAGCAGCTACCTCAGTGAGGACAAATGCGAGGACCACTATCGGGCCCTTCGCACTGCCACCGCCCAGTCCTGGGAGGATGAGGAGATGTTTGGACGCCGGATCCAAGAGCTCGACTACGAGCTGGGGAAGCTCCTCGGAGAAGGGGAGCTACGGGCCATCCTGTTCGCAGGAGTACCCAACTACGTGCGGATATCCGCACGGGGCGCCAACACGGCACGGACGAACTTCAGTCGACTGATGCATATGTGCAAGTCCCTAGGGGACGCCTACCGGGTTCTACACCCGGAGTGTGCCTTGGCCCCGAAGCCCAAGGGTGAGGGAGGCAAGCCCAGTCTTACCCCGGTACCGAGGCAAGAGAAGGTGGAACGTAAGGCCGCACCAGTACTGGTGGCGACCGAACATACCCCTATTGGTGAGGATGACCCTCTAGTCGACCAACAGGGCCACCTATTGCTACCGGCGACGCCGGTGATTGATGAACATGGTACGGTAGCGTACATCGCCCCGGCTGGAACCCAGTTCCAGGTCAACGAAGGCACGGGACGGCGCGTCCCGTATGTGCGGACTACGGGGTACTCCCCGGTGACGGGTAACCCTCACCAACCCTTGCCAACATGGGCGGTGCGCACGGAGGCACCTCCGCAGATTGCGGGCCGACCCAACCGGTTGGGGGAATCCATGTTCCGGTTGACCCAAGGACCCAAGGCCTACCAGGGAGCAGGCACTCGGGCGCCCGAGGGAGGCAACCGTAGCTACGGGGCTACCCCGATGCGACCTCAAGGGGGGACCGGCACGTCCGGGTGTATGTTGTGTGGGGATCCCCAGCACTGGGTGTCTTCCTGCCCACTCATCCCCGAGGAGTCTCGGCGGGCAGCGGCGCAACGCAAGGCATCCACCGGGGGGTATCCCGCCCGAGCACCCGGACCCGCACCGGGTAGGCAGCCAGCTCCAGGTGGAGTACTGGCCGTCGAGGGGGCACCTCCTCAGCCGGAGGTCCCGGCGGACAGCACCCTACCAAGGGCGGGAAACGAGTAAGAGGAAGGATGACCGGGGGGCGCTGGGGTCACCCAAGCAAGCCACCCCGGAGTACCGCGGGGAAAGCCCCACGGAGAGCGCGGTTGAGCCGACGCCGCATCAACCCCCGGGTACACCTTCCGGCCCCGACGACACGGCGTCAGGGGATTGATGACCAACCTCCAAGGTTGGGAGGAGAGGACGGGAAGCCCCGTCACGTTGAACCAGACAAGGGCCCTGTTCAGGATGCCCGAGCTACACCGGATATCGGTGTAGGACATGTGTTGTTTACCTTGGAGAACTTCAAGGTATCAGCCACCCTGGGGGTTGACCCCCAGTCGACACGATCGTACTACCCTGTACTGGACACAGGGGCTGGACCCAACCTTATCCGGAAGGATACCCTCCCGGACAAGTGGCTTCCACGAGTCAGAGTGACCCGGGGACCCACCATCAAGGACGCGAATGGTCGACTCATTCGTACGACCGCAGCGATGTCGCTGCAGGTTACCATCGGGGATCTCACCACGGAAGTTGACTTCCTGGTATGTGAAACGCTATCGGTGCCCTGCATACTGGGGTGCACCTTCATCAACGTTCACGTTGATGCAATCCGGCCAGGCCGGAGGACCGTCGAGCTTCAAGAAGCCGACGGGACGAAGCGAGGACACACGGCTATCGTCAGGGACCTGACGCTACAAGGAAGCCACGTTAACGTGGCTGAGGTGTACGCAAGCGTCGAGCCGAAGACACTTCGGTTGGCCAAGCGAACTCGCTTTGAGCCGTTGTCAGAGACAGTCCTCCCGGTTAACTGCGACCTCGCAGGCATCTGCAGAGTCCAGTCCAACCTACGGACGTACAAGCGCCATGGGTTGACCATGGCCAACGGTCTCATAGACCTCCCAGCAGGAGGGTCGTCCCTCCTAGTGATGGCGAACTACCGCCGTAAGGCAGTCACCCTCCCGAAGGGAACTATCCTCGGGATTGCCGAACTCTACGAAGGAGATATCCTTACCCCTGATAAGGAAGGTCAAGTGGAACCACTTGAAGTACTGGCGGTCGCCGAGACCACCGAGCGACAGCAACCCGATGACGGGAAGCCTAACCCATCGGCGGCTCCGGCGGACCTGCCGCCAAAGGACCAAGAGGCCTTGAAGGCACTGGCCGAGGCTGACCTCGACCACCTTCCCCCTTCGGTAGCCGAAGGGGTACGACGGATGCTAAGAAAGCATGACGTTATGTGGACAGGCGGGGCCTTGGGGACCATTGGGGCAACCCAACATCGTATAGACCTGGTACCAGGCGCACGACCCGCCCGCTCACAACCGCACCGAGCGGGACCTATGCAACGAGAGATCGTTGATGGAGAAGTGAAGAGGATGAGTGAAGCTAAGGTGATCCGACCTTCGATGTCGGAATGGGGTGCCCCAGTCGTTATTGTGCCGAAGAAGGATCAAACCCCTCGGTTTTGCATCGATTATCGACGCCTCAACTTGGTTACCAAGAAGGACTCATACCCTTTACCAAGGATGGATGAATGCATCGACTCCCTGGGGGAGGCTACGGTGTTTACCACCATCGACTGCAATGCCGGATACTGGCAGATCCCGGTGGCGGACGAGGATATCCCCAAGACGGCATTCGTCTGTCACAGTGGAGTGTACGAGTTCCTAAGGATGCCCTTCGGATTGTCCAACGCCCCCGCTACATTCCAGCGGGCTATCGACATCATACTGTCTGGGGTGAAGTGGCGTAACTGCCTAGTGTACCTCGATGACGTCATCGTCTTCTCACGTAACATGGATGACCATGTACAACATGTTGACGAGGTACTCACCCTCTTGAGGAACGCCGGGGTAACCCTGCGTCTGAAGAAGTGCGCCTTCTTCCAACAGACGGTCGAATATCTGGGCCACCAGATAACCCCTGGTAAACTAGGGGTACTCGAAGCCAATACCCGGGCACTCCGGGATGCCCGGTTCCCTAACACCCAGACGCAGCTCAAGAGCTTCCTGGGAATGTGCAATGTATACCGACGGTTCGTCAAGGACTTCGCTCGGATAGCTAAACCGTTAACGGTTCTTACGAGCAGTACCTTACCCAAGGTACTCCAACCCCCTTCGCCTAGCGAAGAGGAGGCATTCGAGTCGCTGAAGCGAGCCCTACTAGCCCCACCCGTCCTTGCGTCACCGCATAGACGGGGTACCTTCGTCATCGATGTCGATGCGTGTGATACACAAGTGGGATGCACCCTGTTACAGGGAGAGACGTTGATCGGTACCGATAACGTTATCCCGGACCTACGTCCGGTAGGGTACTTCAGCCGGACACTCAACCCGGCTGAGCGGAACTATAGTGCCACCGAGCGTGAATGCCTCGGAGTTATATGGGCAGTGCAACTGCTCCGTCCATACCTGGAGGGCTCCAGGTTCATCGTGAGGTCCGACCACGAACCCCTACGATGGCTCCTCAACCTTGGTGACAAGGATTCCGATAGCCATGGGAGGCTAGCCCGATGGAGGCTGAAGATGGCCGAGCACGACTACCGCACGGTGTATAAGGCTGGGTCAACCCACCACCTCGGAGACGCGTTGTCTCGACTCGACACACCGAGCGGGGATACCCGCCCGGTGGACGAGGACATCCCGGTAGTACCGGTGTGCATGGTGGGTAATGCTACCCAGGGTATGGCTGACCATACCATGGCACACCTTGCGTGCCCATTGACCCTCGCGGACTTCCGCGAGGCACAGGCCAACGACGATGACTGTAGACGTCATCGTGCTAACCTCCTGGCCGGTACGGCCGGCATCTTCTCCGAGAACGAAGACGGACTCATATACCGGCGGGCACCCGCCGATGGACGACATCAAGTCGTGGTTCCCGTGTCCTTACGGCAAGCCGTCATGGAACGAGAACATGAGAACCCTACAGCCGGACACCCGGGAGGTTCACGTATGTTCGCAGCAATGCGAAGGTTCTTCTACTGGCCAGCAATGGCCGTCGACGTGGTCGACCACGTACGGGGATGCCACCCCTGTGCACGTAACCGCATGAGTCTACATAGGCAGGCGTCTGCCATGAAGCTATTCCCACCTGATGGGCCCAACGAGCAAGTCGCTATCGACATACTCGGGCCACTTCCGATAACGGAAGAAGGGAACAGGTACATCCTGGTCATGTCTGACCGCTTCACTAAGCTGTCAAGAGCGGCAGCCATCCCGAATGATACGGCATACACGATCATGAACGCAGTGGTTGACCACTGGATCAGTGCATACGGAGTCATGAAGCAACTCCTCTCCGATAACGGAGCAAACCTTACGTCGGCATTCTGCACGAAGGTCCTGGGCATGTTCGGTATCGAACCACGTCGGGCATCCGACTACCACCCGCAGTCCAACGGGCAGGTGGAGCGGTTCAACCGCACCATCGTAAAGATGCTACAGTGCTACGTGGCCGAGCACACGAACACTTGGGACAGGCTTCTGTCCGTACTCACCCTGGCATACAATGCCAGGCCACATCGGAGCACAAACATTGCTCCGCTGGAGTGGGTCATGCCACTAGGCGTCGGTAACCTGACGCTGCCACCCGGCAGGTGCACTCGGTATGATACACCGAAGGGCCGACCCGCCGAACGCATCCACCTAGCTTGGTTGGCCAAGCTATCGTGGATGATTCCTAAGCTCAAGGGTGCCCTTGACAGAACACAACTTCGGTATAAGAAGAACTTCGACGCCCGACTACGGGTGCGCAACGCAACCCTGGTAACAGGTGACTGGGTCTATATCAGACACCAGAAGTTCCGAGGGAACAAGCTTATGCAACCGGTCAAGGGACCGTACCAGATCCTCCACAGAGATGACCACTCTGTTATCTTACACTCCGATGCGGAGATCCAACGCATCAGTATGAATGATGTCACACCTGCTCCGAAGCCGGAACAGCCTCAGCCGGTACCGGCTGGGTTGCTACATGAAGCTCTTACAACCCACCGGTCGGATGACCCGGTGGGACCGGATGGGATTCCATACCAAGTAGAGAGCGTGGTCGGACACACCGACCCGGACATACCAGGACCCTGGTACGTCAAGGTTATGTGGGTCGGATACGACTCACCCACCTGGGAACAGGCGGCGAATATACCCCGCCAACTCCTCATGCCATACATGAGGCGACGACGCCTACTGTAGCAACCCAACCGACACCGACTTCGGCTGTTGGGGGGTGAGGCTTATACCTACTAAGTAGGGTGTGACATGGTTATGGCAGACTTAGGTTTCTAAGTCAAATCAGACTTAGGTTTCTAAGTCGAACCAAGCTTAGGTAACTAAGTAGAGCTAAGCTTAGGTAACTAAGTAAAAACCTGAACCTTAATAAGTTAACTTAAAGGTAAAGGCTAACTCCGATAATATCGAAGTAACTAGGGAGCTTACACGGGAGGATGACCTCCCCAAGCCAAGACACAAAGTGAGGGAGGATAACCTCCCCAAGCATGAACCAACCGGAAGAAGTTGGGCGGGAGGCAAGGCACCACTGAGCCAGAAGGGGTACTCCCCAGGGCAGCAAACAGAGGCAAGCAATGCCCCCAGCGGGGGATGAGTTTATACTCACTACTACCCGGCTACCATAAGAGTTGCCGGGGCCCTCTCCCTCACAAACAAATAGCACTCCTCAGTGGGTAGACCCACTGCCCGAGGGAGGCCACTCACGCGTAAGCGCGTATACCTCCGTGCTCCACCGGTCGGCAATGTCACGATGGTCGACCACCCGAGTTACCTCGGTGCATAGCTGGACGAGGGTGCTGCGGCCAGCCTCCACGTCCTCCAGAGCTTTCTGGAGGCGGTCCAGCACGCCACCGAAGCAACGCGCTGACCCAACCAGCGCAGCACCTGGGGGGATATCCCCCCAGCTAACAGAGAGACCCCCACGCATGGCGCGGGTAACAAGGGCGTCAACGCCCTCATACCAGAGACGGGGACCCCCGTCATGTAGGACAGGGGCGGGAGGTGATACTGGCGCAGCCAGAGGAGCCATAGGAGCCGACACGGCTACCACCGGAGCCGGTGGCACCTGATACGAGGCCCGGTAGGACCCTACCGAAGGGGCTCCACCGTAACCACGGCGGTACTCCGCCCGACGACGGGACACCTCACGCTCCCCACCCACAGAGCCCCACTCTCGGGGACGACGGCCAACCGCCGCCGGCATCGGGTTACCGAACCACGGAGCAAGGACCTGAAGAGGGTCATGGATAACCATGGGAATACCCAGGTCAGGAACGGCCTCGGTGGACGCCCACCCATGGCAACTAGGCTCACCCGGCTGAGTACGCCGGACTCGCAACGAGTGACGAGGCAAGGGGGAAGCCCCAGCCTGCGGGTCCCGGTACGGGGGAAGGGCCAACACCCCAGCCCAGTTCACGGCATCGTGAACAGCCAGCAGGGCTTCGAACTCCCGGGCCAACCCGGTCTTGGCAGCTATCAGATCCACGCCCAACTGCGCGATGTGCCGACGGACACCCATCGGAAGATGAAACAGACGACCCTGCCGGCGGACGGACAGCAAGAAGGATGAAGCCTGCCCGAGGGTAACCTCAAGGGTGAAGGTACCCTGCAACGGGTGGACCGGCCGGGAGGCCAACACACTCCCGAAGTAGCGAAGGCAGGAGCCGGTGTCAAACCGGAAAGCAGGGGCGGGTTCCCACCCCTCCTGCCATAGCGGCGGGCGTACGGGAGTATATACCGGAGCACGACCGTTGCCGGTCTGCAACGCACACGTTATATCCGTGCGGAACGCATCCGCCATGACACCATGGTTACGTCGCCAACTCGACGCCGACTTCAACCCCGCCATGGGCGGGTAGGGAGCCGTCAACGACAGATACGGGGGTACCCCCGGGTAGTAGTCAAAGTCGGGATACCGACCGGTACGGCTCACCGTCTCCCCAAACGCAACCGGCTCCGCCACCGCCGCAATCCCCCGAGCACTAGCCGGGTAGTCAATCTCCCGCGGCAACGCGGGGGCAATCAAGTCGCAGACCCCGAAGTTGGGGTCGAGGTAGACCTCACCCCGTCCCACCCGGGTGCGCCAGAGCTGCGCATGCCGGTCGTCCGGCTGACTCAGGATCCAATGGTGTTCCACCCGGACCGCGTTCGGCTGGTTGACCAGCCGCACCAACTCCCGCTCCCAGCACGGGTCCACCTTGACGCGCCGGGAGGATTCTCCACGGGGATGCACCAGGTGGAAGTCCACCCGCATACGCCCATCGGACTCCATCGACTCTTGCACCGTGAGGCCTCGAACCCGAGCCACCAAGTCGGACACCGACATGGCGGGTTGACCCGCCGCCACGGCGACGCCGCCACCCAACGGGGCAACCCGGGCAGGACCAGGAAGAATCGGGGGCGCCGGGGGACGCACCACCGGCAGAGGGGCCGACGTCGGAGATGGACGAGGCCGAGGAGGAAGAAGAAGGGCGGGCGCCCGCCCGGAGTAACTCCCGGTGTCAACCGCCATGGGAGAAGGAGCGTCTTGACCGCTCGACGCCCGCGGCACCGCAGGTACGGCGCCGGCGCCGGCACCACCCGTCGGCGTAGCCCCCGCCTCGGAAGTGGAAGGCACTGGGACAGCCTCCGGAGCCGGAGCCCCGGCCGTGCGGACACCCGCACCGTCTTGACCCACCGCACCGGGTGTCGCACCGCCACCACCACCCGCGTCAACGTCGGGACCACCTCGAGGAGTCACCGCCCGGACACCCGGACCACCTTGACCAGCCGGAGTCGGCTGCGGGTCGCCACCTCCGCCGCAGGGCGGACCATCTTGAGGTAGCTGCGGTGAGCCGGCACCGGCACCAGGCCCCATCCGGGCAGCCGGCAGAGAGGGGGTAGAAGCCGCCACGCGCGGTTGACCGCCGGGTTGACCTCCGGCCGATGGCACCGTCGTGCCGCTGCACACGGACGACAGTCCTCCGGCCGACAGACGGACGGACACCGCAGGCCCGTCGTCGTCAGACGAGCTCACCCCGTAACGCGCGGCGTCGGGACCGACAGGCGCGTCGTCCTCCATCTCCTCCCCGATCAGGAGGTCTTCCTCCTCTTCAAGCACCTGGGGATAGGACATGATAACGGGTGCGGAGTCCCCCGCGCCCACAAGCCGTCGACGGCTACAACCCGGTACGGCGGGATAACCGGGACGAGCCAGGGAAGCGCGGACACCCGCGCTTATGACCACAAACGGCCACGAGAAGCGCCGCAGGCACGCGGGTCGACCCGCGCCCCACGGGGCTACGACCGCGCTCCACCCAGGCACCTGGGCGGGACGGGGCCACACCCACACACGGGGTAAGTAAGGGGGGTCACCCCCAACCGCCCCCACGCAACGCGGGCAGCCCCCGCCCCCCACTCAATCGTCCACACGAGAGGGGCCCCCCTACCACCAGGCACCTGGTGGCGGATCCGCTTGCACCACCCCTCGGAAAGGGGGGGCGTGAACAGCAACCCGCATCGGGAATTTAACGGTCCGGAAAACGGATCGTGTGTGTGTACCACGCAAAGGGGGGCACCCCCCTGAGACAACCTCGAAAAGGGGTGTCTGTCGCGACGGGGCGCAAAGCCCCACCCGACGGGTAAACGGTCACGCGACCCACTTACATTCGGTACCCCGAATGCAACTCGACCCGAGGACGGGCCGAATCTAAGGGGGGGATATGTAGCAATATGGTTGTCCGTATTGTGACCCTAATATCAGGGGGGCTACTTCTAACCCTTAACTTTCAATTTGATAGTTCGTACTGGTCACGGTATCTATAAGTTACGTATGACCAGAGGGACTTGCATCTTGGGGTGGAGGGTAGTTAGTAGTGTCTCCGAGGGTTTATAACGAGGGGGCCGGTGGCGAATCCACCGCCGGCCAAGGTAGAACAACAAACCCCTCCCATTTGGGCTCCCATCTTGGTCCCGTGGCTTGCGCTCCAAGGACAGCAACCTTGGCCTCCCGGTGACGTTGGTGCCGATCCCCCTTGGTGAGTGTTCCCTGAGAGTGGACGCGCGACGGATCCCTATTGTGCTACAGGGGTGCGATGCCCAGACCGCCGTGGTTGTACTGGTGCGCGGGGCGACACGCCAAATAATGGTTGGGAGGGATGGAAGCGACGGCCACACCGCCGTTGTAGCGGTGGTGGGCGGGACGAAGCGCCAAATAATGGTCGGGAGGGTGCGGGGGCGGCGCCCAGACAGCCGTGTTCGTGCTGGTGGGCGGGACGACAAGCCAAATAATGGTTGGGAGGGAGGGGGACAAGGCCCGGACCGCCGTGGTAGTACTGGAAGGCGGGGCGACACGCCAAATAATGGTTGAGAGGGAGGGGGGCCACGCCCAGACCGCCGTGGTAGTGCTTGGCGGCGAGGCGACGCGCTAGATAATGGTTGGGAGGGTGGGGGTCGACGCCCAGACCGCCGTGGTACTACTGGTTGGCGGGGCGACGCGCAAGATAATGCTTCGGAGGGTAGGGGGGCGACGCCCAGACCGCCGTAGTAGTACTGGTGGGCGGGGCGACATGCCAGATAATGCTTCGGTGGGTTGGGGGGCGACGCCCTCACCGCCGTGGTAGTACCGGTGGGCGGGGCGACATGCCAAATAATGGTTGGGAGGGAGGGGGGCAATGCCCAGACCGCCGTGGTAGTGCTGGTCGGCGGGGCGACGCGCCAGGTAATGGTTGGGAGGGTAGGGGGGCGACGCCGAGACCGCCGTGGTAGTGCTGGTGGGCGGGGCGCCGCGCCAGATAATGGTTGGGAGGGACGGGGGCGACGCCCAGACCGCTTCAGTGGTGCAGGTGGGTGGGGCGAGGCGTCACACATAGGTTGGGAGGGTGGGGGGGCGGTGCCTAGACCGCAACGGCGGGTCAGGTGGACTGGGCAGATGGCCGAGTGTGTGTATGAGGGGAGGGGGGGGGCACCCGGACCGCCGTTGTGGTGCAGGCGGGCGGTGCAAAGTGTCGAGTTGTGGTCGGGTGGGTTGGCGGTGAGCAGCGTTCTGAGCGCCGGCGTGCGTCTGTGGGGTGATTGGCCAAGCGAAAGGCCAGGAGTCGTGGTGGCACTCGTTTCGCACCAAGTCAATCGTCCTTTCCCGTGCCCAGACGCGCCTTCCACATGTGGTCAAGGGCCGCCGATAGCCACACCACTGGTGCTGACGTGCAGAGCATCCCGGAATTTTCTTGCTTGTCGCCTTTAATTCGTCGCGATGTGTCAATCGTAAATCTTCCAAGGCTTGGGAGTCCGCGTCTTGATCGCTGTGGCAATCGGTCGATTGGCCTATTTTAACAGTGGACCCGCGAGAGACGGACACCTTTCTGAGGACATCTGGCCCAGAACATGGATCGACCGCAGCGCATTTTCGCCGCCCTCGAGAGCGACGATCAACGAAAGGGGGTGATAGTATTGGAGAAAGACTGCATTAAGAGCTGACCTGATCTGCCTCGTGCAAGGCGCCTCTCGGATTATCAGGGAGGAGACGCGTGGCGTTGCCGGCGTCGTCCTTCTGCACTCCACCCCGCCAGTGTCGGCGGCGGCGGGTCTTGAGACGGCGGGTCTGGAGACGGCGGGCCGCCGCCGCCGCCGCCGCCGCCGCCGCCGCCGCCGCCGCTGTCGCAGCTAGACGGCGGGTCAAGACGGCGGGCCACGGTCGTCACCGCCGTTGCCGGCGGCGGCGGCGAGTCGAGCCGGCGAGAAACCGCAGCCGCCACCGTCAGCTGCCGCTGCCGCGGCCGCCGCTGCCGCGGCCGCCGCTGCCGCCGCCAGCTGCCGCTGCAGCGGCGGGGGAGTAGCACCGCCGCCGTCACCGCCGCCGTCCCGTGCGGCAAGGGAGGGCGTCACCCCCCCCCCCCCCCCCCACAACCGTGACCACCCCCGTCGGCGGTGACGGCGGCCGCCAATGGCCGCCGCCCACCGCGACTCCCCCCCCCCCCCCCCCCCCCCTCTCGTGGCGGTCGCCACCTCGGCTGCGCCGCCGCCCCGCCTGACCCCCCCCTCCGACGAATTGGCCGCGCCCGCGGGGGCGTGGCACGTGTGTCCCCAATCAGCAGCCCGCCACATGCAGAGGGCGGCGGGGCTCTGCCCACCCGCCGTGCCAGCGACGCAACCGGGGCGCGCGGGGGGTCTGCCGCGCCCTCGGTGGAGCGCGTGGGGACACTGACGTAGCGGCCACCGGTTGGGCGCTATCCTCCTCCTCCCCACCCACCCCAACAACCCCCCCTTCCCCCACCCGCAACACCCGCCGTCCGGCGGTCTCCAAACCGACGGCCGCTGCGGCGGGGGCGGAGGCACGACCGCCGGGTCGTCGTCGTCCCCCCCCCCATCCTCCACGACCCCCGCCCCTTCTTCCGCCGCGCAGATGCGCCAATGTCTTTCCCTTGGCGGCGACCGTGCGGAGCTCCCCCCTGGGCTCCTGGTGACGCCCGGGTATGGGCGGCGGCGGCCAACGATTTTCCCTTCCCCCCCCCCGCCCCCTTTCCCCTGCCCCCCCGCGGCCGCTACAGTCTGGGTGCGCCTTGGCATTGAGGAAACCTCACCGGCACGAGAACCCGCGGCAGACTGTTGTACACGGCGTGGCCAATGAGGACGCACTGCCCCCTTGCGCTCCTCTCCGCCGTCATCTTGTCCTGGCGCCGTTCCGCGCGGCCGCCTCGGCCAGGCGGCGGTGGATGAGGCCGGCCAACGCGGGCACGCCCCCCCCCGCCGGGTCGAGGCGGAGGTCCCACTCCCTCCCCTCCCCCCCCCCCCCCCCCCCCCCCCCCACTACCGGCACCGCGTCGTACGACACGCCGTCCACCAGGGCCGCCACGTTGGCAAAGTACGCGTACCGCCGGGCAGGGACAGCCAGCTCGACGACCGCCCCCCCCGGGGGAAGGCCCAGCGCCCCCACCAGCCCGGCCCCGTGGGCGCCCACCAGCACCCCACACTCGGCCAAGATGGACCGCAGCTGTCCTGCGACGCTGCTGTTGCGGGGGGAGGGGGACACCCCGTTGCCGGGGGAGGGGAGCGAAAGTGCGGATGACGACAAAGAGGCGGTGGTGGTGGCCGCTGCTGTTGCCTTCCCGGCGGGCGGGACGACGCCCAGGGATGGGGCGAGAAAGAGGGGCGACCGAAGCGCCTGGAGCAGCTGTAGCAGCAGCTTCGGATGCAAGTTGCGCGCCGGTTTGCCGCTGCTGCCGCCGCTTGGGCTCCTGTCCTGCCGGCTAATTAGGCACGCGTGGCGGGCGCCACTTGGAAGGGGGGCCTCCGGGCCAGCGTGAGCGGCGGTGGTGGCGATAGCAGCAGCAGCGTTGGCGACAGCGCTAGTAGAGGTGGTGGTGGGCGCTCCCTCGTGCCCATCGGGGTCGGTATCAGGTGTCGCTCGTGACACGGGCGGGCGGGCTGGGGCATTGTTCTCCTCCCCCCCCCGGAGGAGTTGAAGTGAGCGCGAGGCGGGGGCACCCGCGAGCAGCGCCACTCGGTAAGCGTTGACAAGCGAGCCGCGGCACACACACCCCCACACGTCGGGCGACCGCAGGTCCGCCGCCAGGCGGCCGTCCCACGCCAGGTCCCACAGCAGACCGTCCCGCCACGGCACCACCACACGCTCGAGGCGGCCATCGCCCGCGCTCGCCTCCACTAGCAGCCGTCGCAGAGGTTCGGTCGCTGCGGCCGCAGCCGCGGCAGCTGTTGCCACCCCCGCCGCCGCACCCTCCGGGTCTTTTGGGGCCGTGCTTGCTGCCGTTTCTGCGGATGGGGTGCGGGCGACAAACAGGCGCGCGCGCAGCGCGTCGGCCACCCCCTGCAGGTGGACGCCCGTGTGGCCCGGTAGGGCGGCCATCACCGCGGGCGTTGCCTCGAAGGGCAGTCCATCGGGGGGCAGCCCCGCAACCGTCCATACAGACGGCCCCAACAGCAGGACTACCGCAGGCAGTTTGGCGCGGGGGACACTACCGCCGCTGTTTGCGGCGGTGTCGGCGGTAGCGGCAGCAGCAATCCAAGGAGGCGGCGGCAGCGGCGACGGCAGCGGCAGTACGACCGTCGAAGCCGCGACGGCCGCCCACACGCCATAGAGGGCGGCGTGGTAGTGCCACAGGTTGGTGCCCGCCGCGTTGAGCAAGTCCCCCCATCCGTTCCCGTCAAGCGAAACACCAATCACGCCAGAAAGGGTCTCGGCACGGACGCCCTCAACCCCGCCACCCGGCGCCTCCCCACCTGCCACGTTGCCGCGACTCCCGCCGCCGACATTGACGTCGACGGTGTCCCCATGTGCTTTTTCCGTGGCTCCGCTGCCACTTGCTTCGATACTTTCGCGGCTACTGCTGCTGTCGATGACGCCACCACTACTGCCACTACTGCCGCCACCGCTGACTCCGTCTCTGAGGTCCTTGCCATCGCCGCTGTCATCCTTGCACAGCAGTCGCACCACCCACGTGGGAACGGCGGTGCTAGCGTCGTTGCCCTCCCCACAGCCTCCCTGCCGCCCCCGGGCGCGTCGGTAGACCGTCATGGATACTTCCCCCGTCGCCGACGGGGCGCCCGACCGGGTATGGCGCCACGCCTCCACCACCAACCCCGCGCCGACACCGCCGCCGCCGTCGCCGCCGCCGTCGCCGCCGACCACCGCCGCCACCGTGCGGGGGCCGGCAAGGAAGTCCGTCCACCCCCACACCCCACATCCCACCCCTGCACCGTCGTCGGCCGCTGCCGCCGCCGCGGCTACGCCCACCGCACCCGCCGGGGAGCGGGGTGCTGTCCGCCACGGCGGCCCGCCAGACGATGACGAAGAGGCACCCACGACGACGTCGCCGCCGCCGCGCTCACCCCCTCTCCAGAGAAGGGTGGCCCGCCACGTTGCTCCCGCGGTGGTGGGCCGCAGCCAGCCTCCAACGGCGACCACCGTCAGTACCGCCAGGGCCACCAGGTACCGCCGGTGCACCGACAACAACAGCGGGGAGGGGGGAGGAGCTGCGGGGACGGGGGCTCCCGCTGACAGGAGTGGCGGGGGGGGGGGGGGGGGGGGGGGGGGGGGCGGGCAGGAGCGGTCGGGAGAGAGCCATGAACGCCGCTCCCGGCAGTCGCTTGAAGGCAATGGAGGGGCGAACCTGGTTGAAAGGGAATGCCCGCCTTCCACCCGTCTGTGACCGTCCCGGCCGCGCCGCGCCGTGTGCGGGGCGAGGAGGGATTGCAGCGGCCGCTGGAAGCGGACGAGGTGATGAAGACGCCGCCCCACGAACTGGTGACACGGTCCATGTCAGAGCGGACGGCAGCAGCTCATCGCCGCCGCGGCCGCGCGTCGCCTCGGCCGCGTCGATCAGCGTCACAGGGGACATTCGCGGTGCCGACACATGACGGCGAGAATCATCTGAGCCCTACGGGCCAACGCATGACCTCCTCAGCCGTGGGAACGGCAAGTGGTCCTTCTCGCCGTCCACTCGTGTGACCACAGTCAAGCTATGGGTACAGTGTCGGTCCCGGACGGCAGGGGCTCGTGAGGAGGGGCTCGACCGCCGCGGGAGCTGTCAGCTGGCAAGGTACAGTCTTCTCCAATACTATCACCCTCCTTCGTCGATCGTCGCTCTCGAGGGCGGCGAAAATGCGCTGCGGTCGATCCATGTTCTGGGCCAGATGTCCTCAGAAAGGTGTCCGTCTCTCGCGGGTCCACTGTTAAAATAGGCCAATCGACCGATTGCCACAGCGATCAAGACGCGGACTCCCAAGCCTTGGAAGATTTACGATTGACACATCGCGACGAATTAAAGGCGACAAGCAAGAAAATTCCGGGATGCTCTGCACGTCAGCACCAGTGGTGTGGCTATCGGCGGCCCTTGACCACATGTGGAAGGCGCGTCTGGGCATGGGAAAGGACGATTGACTTGGTGCGAAACGAGTGCCACCACGACTCCTGGCCTTTCGCTTGGCCAATCACCCCACAGACGCACGCCGGCGCTCAGAACGCTGCTCACCGCCAACCCACCCGACCACAACTCGACACTTTGCACCGCCCGCCTGCACCACAACGGCGGTCCGGGTGCCCCCCCCCTCCCCTCATACACACACTCGGCCATCTGCCCAGTCCACCTGACCCGCCGTTGCGGTCTAGGCACCGCCCCCCCACCCTCCCAACCTATGTGTGACGCCTCGCCCCACCCACCTGCACCACTGAAGCGGTCTGGGCGTCGCCCCCGTCCCTCCCAACCATTATCTGGCGCGGCGCCCCGCCCACCAGCACTACCACGGCGGTCTCGGCGTCGCCCCCCTACCCTCCCAACCATTACCTGGCGCGTCGCCCCGCCGACCAGCACTACCACGGCGGTCTGGGCGTTGCCCCCCTCCCTCCCAACCATTATTTGGCATGTCGCCCCGCCCACCGGTACTACCACGGCGGTGAGGGCGTCGCCCCCCAACCCACCGAAGCATTATCTGGCATGTCGCCCCGCCCACCAGTACTACTACGGCGGTCTGGGCGTCGCCCCCCTACTCTCCGAAGCATTATCTTGCGCGTCGCCCCGCCAACCAGTACTACCACGGCGGTCTGGGCGTCGACCCCCACCCTCCCAACCATTATCTAGCGCGTCGCCTCGCCGACAAGCACTACCACGGCGGTCTGGGCGTGGCCCCCCTCCCTCTCAACCATTATTTGGCGTGTCGCCCCGCCCTCCAGTACTACCACGGCTGTCGGGGTGTCGCCCCCCTCCCTCCCAACCAATATGTGGCGCGTCACCCCGTCCACCAGCACTACCACGGCGGTCAGGGCTTCGCTTCCATCCCTCCCAACCATTATCTGGCGTGTCGCCCCGCCGACAAGCACTACCACGGCGGTCGGGGCGTTGCCCCCCTCCCTCCAAACCGAAATTTGGCGTGTCGCCCCGCCCGACAGTTCTACCACGGCGGTCTGGGCGTTGTCCCCCTTCCTCCCAACCATTATTTGGCCTGTCGCCCCGCCCACCAGCACGAACACGGCTGTCTGGGCCTCTCCCCCGCACCCTCCCAACCATTATTTGGCGCGTCGCCCCGCCCACCACCGCTACAACGGCGGTGTGGGCGTAGCCACCCTCCCTCCCAACCAATATTTGGCGCGTCGCCTTACCCACCAGGACAACTGTAGCGGTCTGGGCGTCGCCCCCCGCCCTCCCAACAATTATCTTGCGCGTCGCCCCGCCCACCAGCACCAACACGGCGGTCTGGACGTTGCCCCCGCACCCTTCCAACCATTATCTAGCGCCTCTCCTCGCCCACCTGCACCACTGTAGCGGTATGGGCGTCGCCCCCCCACCCTACCAACCATTGTCTGGCGCCTCGCCCCGCCCTCTTGCACCACTGTTGTGGTCTGCGCGTCGCCCCTTTTCGTCCTTTCCATCACCCATCGTTGCCAGCGCCGCCGCTTCATTTTTATTTGTTTTCCACAAAAGGTGTTATGGCGGCACGTTTTGTTCATGTTTCTGTGGGCTGATCTTCCGCGGACGTGCTTAGCACGTCGGCCGTGTCCAGGATAACATCTTCGCCGTCCTCGGCGGCAAACCAAGACATCACCCCGTCCCGCACATCACACACGCTCTCGCCAGAAGAAGCATGCGTACCAAGAGTTGTATTCCTCAAAAGAGAAAGCACCTCGTCCACATCCCTCGAAATAGCTTCACCCCCCCCCGTGTACTCTGAGCGAGTGGAAACAACAACAGCAGACATCGACGCAGGAAGAATAGTCGACTTTACCCAGCAGTGCACGATGGAGGCAGGCGTTATGGCGCCCCACTCTTCCCAGATGAGGCGAGCTGCGTCCAGCAGGTGTGCACTCCCACGACCCGCGAGACCGCAGTTTCTTGCCGGCCGTACTTGCGGTCCCGCCGGCGGGAGCACAGCAGCGATGAGGTCCGCCTGGACTTCTGCGTCCGCGGCGTCACTGGTCGTCTCGTCGACAACCTCTTGAGAAGGGACACTTGCGGGGCCGTAACTGCGCGCGTCGCTGGCTTGTACGAGCCACGCACGCTCAACCCAAGCGCTAAAGCCGCGAAGAGGAGCCCCCACGCCGAAGGGCAGCCGCTGCGCCGTGAGGGCCGGGATGGAAGGGAAAAGGGGTACAGCGGGGGTCACGGGGGGGGACGGATGGGAATTGGCTTGATGGGGGGGGGGTGGGAGAGGGGGTGGTTGGGAGGGGGGTGGTTGGGGGAGGGGGGGAGCAGAAGGGATGAGGGGAGCTGGGAGGGACCGCACGATGATGGCCAGAAGCCGGCGCTTGTACCGTCGCTTGAGGGCCGCAATCACGCCGGCGTCCATCGGCTGGTACACAGCAGTTGTATTTGGCGGCAGGAGGATCAGCTCAACGTCAGGAGCCGCCAACTCGACATCGTGGGTGGCTGAATTGTCCACAATCAGCACACACTTCTCACCGCCGTGGCGTGTCCGCACGGCCGGCAAAAACACGTCTTCCCACCATTGCTTGTAAACATGCCTGTCCATCCATGCCTTCTTTTGTGAAAAGTATGGCAGCGGGCAGGCGTTCCCCTCCCCCCTGAAGCACAGGGGTACCGCAGACGTCCCAGTCATCGCCACGGGCAGCTTGTGCGTGCCTGTGGCGTTGGCGCAGAGCACCAGCGTCACGCGGTCCATGTTCCGCATTGCCTTCGTGCCACGCGCGCGCGTGCGGTCCCGGCGGGGGGTGTAGGAACGGGAGGGAAGGCACCGGTAAAGCAATCCCGTCTCGTCCATGTTGTATATGTGATCGGGAGGGTAGCTCTTCAGGCGACGTCTGATGTCCGCGATGGCGGCAGCGGCGGCAGCGAAATTGACCGCTCCCGCCTGGCCATGCATCGCCACATTGCATATGTTGCGACGCTTCAAAAAGCCGCGCACAAAGCCGTGGCTGGCCGCAAAATCAGTGATGGATAGGTTGGTCGCAATCACGCTTGCCGCCTCCTGAAGCATCGCCGTGGTGATGGGAATTCGGCGGTGGCCAAGGCAATAGAGGGCAATGTACCAATCGTATAGTCGAGTATCCAGCTCGGGCCACTTGCTCCCTCGGCTGTTCACTCGTGCAAGAGTGTGGGCGTCATCCTGCATATCGCGGTATCGCTGAGCATGGCGCATGATGCCTTTGCCAGTAGATTTCGTGACCGGCGTGGAGAGCTGTTGCAAGACGACGCCCCACGGCACGTTAGCATCCCGTAGCCGAGCAATTTGCTTCTTGACCCCCATTGGTATTTGTTGGCGGTGCCGAGCCCGCCGCTGCCCGGCTACCATCATGGCTGGCCGTGACCCATTGGCCTCCTCGGCGTTGTAGGCTCGCGCAGGATCCTCGTTCCCGGCAGGCATCAGACCCTCACAGGTCGCAGCCGCCGCTCTCGCTGCTACCCGGACAGCATGGGGCCACTCATGCGTCAATACTGGTACAGCCCTCTCAATCGCAGCCTCGACGGTCGCCGCAATCGCGACGCCTGGGGATGTTAACGGGGGTGCCGGTGGTTCTGGCGTGGTCATTGTGGGGACGCACAGTGCCGACCGAGGAAGAAGGCGGGGGGGGCGGGGGCTCGTCGGGGTCGGTGGGGGAAACAGCCGTGTGAGCGACGACGGTAGGCGCGACGAGGATGGGTGCGACGACGGTGGGCGCGGCGTGGGTGGGTGCGACGACGGTGGGTGCCCTGCGTCACATGCCAGCCGCTGGCTGGCATATCGAGCGATAGTAAATTGATCTACATAGCCAGTAACTCGTTTCTAAGTTCTCATTGCGATCGATCGCTGCATCTGGTCCCGACGGTCGGTCGACCTACTTTGGATACTATCACCCGGTGATAGCAAAGGAAGGGACAAGAATGGAGAATAACTGTATCCCAGAGGAGCCGATCTTGATCCCGGTCCGCCTGGCGAATGTCATATCTCAATCGCAGACGGCCAGCACGTGACGATGTGGTCTTCCCAGGGGCAAAATCAGAGGGCTGTGGTCCACTCAAAGCACAGAAGGGACTCTCGTCTTCTCAGCATCGTGAGGACCTGCTCCCATGGGTTGACGACGGCCATGGAAGAAGAGTCACGCGGTGGCCTCCAATGGGTCACGTCATGGCAAACGCGCGAGGCGCGCGTTTGCACCACCAGGAAAGGTTGGCATTTACCGATCGGTACGATTTTCGATACATACCTCTTACCGAGCGTTGAAGCGAATTATCGATACCATATCGGTAAATCGGTACATTACATTTACGAATCCTTAATATTTCTGCAAGCATTCTAGATATGTCTAGGTATCTATCTATCTACCTAAATCTATGTCAGAGCTCTGCGGCCAAGATAGGCTCTTAACTGAGTGACATCTCCCGTCCGCCACCTGACAGGCGCACCCGCGCGGCATGGTCGTGCAAGCTGCGGGCCTTGCCCATTTGGACCAGTGTGTGCCCGAGTCGCCGCCCCTCCCCAACGGAAGCGACGCACGGGTGCAAGCCCTTTTCCACTCGGTTGGACTTCTGCACGTGCCCGTTGCGCCGGCGCCGCGCGTCCAAGACAACCTGGGTGAGGATGTGTACCACGCGATGCTCATCACCTGTCTCTCCAAATGGGCAAGCCCAGCGCCGTCGGGTAGCAGTTCGAGTGCGGAACAGCAGCAGCATCACTGACAGGTGCAGCAGCAGCGCATCAATGACCTGACCTGCGCGCGACGCTGACAAGATACGAACTCGTACGGCGGCTGCTCGGCTACGCAATACATGAGCTGTGCTACTCTGCGAGGTGCCCAGCCGTACTGTGCTGTACAGAACAGTACATTACAATACGTATGCATACCGAAGTCGAACGTCTGCTCATCCCCCGCCCTCTGCCCTCCCTCTCCCCCTCCCCTCCCCCCCGTCCCCACCCCCCGCCCTTACCCCATCGCCCCCCGCCCCCGCCCCACACGCGGGGGGCCGCCCGGCCGACATGCCGCGACCGAGACTCGGCCATGCCCCACCGCCGCGGGGTGCCCGCCGCCGCCCCCGCCGCACGCGGCGGGCGTGCGCGCGCCAAGGCAGCTGCACAGAGTGTATTGGTGCGGCCGCCAGTGCCGCCGCGCCCACGCCGCCCCCCCCGTATGGCCGCCAGATCGGCCGGCCGGAGGGCACCACAGTGCCACGGCCGCGCCGTCCGCAATGCCACCACTCCCTGCGGCGAGTGCCCTGCCCCTTGCCCCCCCTTGGCGGCGGTGTGCCGCCGCTCCTCCCTACCAACCGCCGAACTGGCGACGGCGGCGGGGTACCGCAGGGGTGGGCCGCCACGCGTTGCCGCCGGTGCCGCCGTCGCTGATCAGCAGCCGTCGACCAGGGGGGGGGGGGGAAGGCCATCCGGCGAGCCACGGTCGGTCAACGGGGGAAGGGTGCCGGGGACCAGCGCAGCACTGCTTATCCCCTGTCAAAATTTTCTTCCTCAGCCGAACGGACTGGTGGGGCGTGTGGCCGGCAGAGGCGCCGCCGGCGGCTGCCCGTCGTCACGCGCCCGCGGCGGCGTACGGCGGCGCGGCCCGCGCGCCGTCGGCCGCGCTGCCCCCCCCCCCCCCCCCCCCCCCCCCCCCCCCCTCTCAAACGGGGGGGGGCGACGTCTGCCGCCGTGCGCGCCGCCGCCGCCACCATCACCCACCACGGACCGGCTGGCCGGCGCAACGCCCGCCGCCCTCCACGTGCACACGCACGGTCACGAAAGAGAACAGAGAAGAGAACACGCTGTGGAGACGGGCTGAAGTGTGCTGTCCGTGTGAGGCCGTTCCTCCTGGTGTAAGAGGGAGGCGGCAGGGGCGGGGCGTGCCACCCGCGTGCGTTACGGCAGCGTCTGCCAGCGCGGGGGGCGGCAAGCGCATATGCGCTGCGTCATGACGTGAAGGAGGAAGGAGAGGAGGGGAAGGGTGGGGCGAGGAGTTGCAGAGCGGCCGCCCCCCATGACCACCGCCAGCAGCATCAGCAGCGCGGCGGCAGGGGGGTATCGGTGGTGACGAGGTCCAGGCGCAGGTGGGGCGCGCCGTTCGCCTACCGAGATTCCACCCGCCCCGCCGCGTCACCCACCCACGCCAGCCTCCCTCGTCATGCACCACGTGCCTCGTCGCCGTCGTCATGATCATCCCCCCCTCCATCCGCTCCCGTCATTTCTCACTGCCAGCCGCAGTGGCCTCGCGCGTTAGGAGGGTGAGCGGGGGCTGGGCGGTGGAAGCGACTCCCACGACGGCGGCACGGACCCCATCCGAGTCCAGGCCGCTGGCGCCCAGAGTGTGGCCAATGACGGGCTGGCGGGTCTTGTTCAATCGATGGCGCCCGTTTCTCCCCCGCTGCATCCCCCCCCTTCCCTCTTCCCCGCCACCCGAGCGTCCCCTTCTCTGGTGGGCCGCCGACCCTCGCGCGGTGCGCGCGTCCTCGCCGCTGGGTCCGACGGGGCGCACGGTGCGTGCCGGTCCTCTCCCCTCTGGCGGTCGCGGTGATGGATCAGTCACGTGTCGGCACGCCCCACCTTTGGCACCAGGCCCCCGCCCCCACACCTATGGAGGGAGTCCATACACTGCCTTGCCAGCGTACACTGGCCCTCTCCCTTCCCACCCGCCTTGGAAGACGCGCCACGCGATGGGCCACGCCGACCGACTCGACACATCGGATTCGGGTCCTCGCGCCACGGCCCGTGCGCTGTCAGATTCATCAGCATCGGCCGCTCACACCACACACGTTGACCGTGGGGGCGCTCTCGAGGTTCACTGCTGTGCAGGCCAGAAATGCGCTCGGCCCAGGCACCTGCCTTGGCAGCAGGGCGTGCGCGCCCGCCCCGCCACCCCGAGCACCGTGCCGACGGTGCAGGTTGGCTCATCCCCCGCGGCGGCCGAGTGATCCTTCTGCCTCCCCCCCCCCTCCTTCCTTTATCGCCCCTTCCCCCCCCCCCCCCCCCCCCCCCCCCCCCTCCATCCGCCTGTCGGCCCGTCGCCCCCCCCCCCTTCCGTCTTGCCCTGCCGCCGCGCCACCCGGCGCTTTGGGGCCACCACGGTGATTGCCGCCTCGACGGTATACACAACCCCCGCCGTCGCGCACCCACCCACCCGCTCCTGCTGCTCCTGCTGCTGCTGCTGCTGCTGCTGCTGCTGCTGCTGCTCCTGCTGCTGCTGCTGCTGCTGCTGCTGCTGCTGCTGCTGCTGCTGCTGCGCACTTGCCGCTGCTTCTGCGGTGGGTGCGCGTGCGCCCACGACCTGGCTGTGCGTGTGGGTGCCGGCCCTGCTGCCGCCCCGCGCTTTTTGGGGGCGCGGCTTTGCCTCCGCCTGTCGCTGCTGCGGCGGCTGACGGGGTCTTTGCTTGCGTCGCTGGCTATCGGTTGGTCGCCGGCGGCCGCTGTGGCGGTGGCGGCTGTGACGTTGGCTGTGGCTGTGGCGGCGGCGGCGGCGGCGGCGGCGGCTGCGGCCGCCCCTGCCCCCCCCCCCCCCCCCCCCCCCTGCCCCGGGCCACCATGGGGTCTGCGTCACACAACCCCCCCCCCCCCTCCGAGGAGGCAACATCTCCCTACTTCGCGTCCCTCCCCGCGGCGGCGCTGCCGTCCGTCAAGCCCGCCGGGCCCGGTCCGCTGGCACGGTGGCTGGCGCGGCAGGCGAGGTGGCTGCGGGCGCTGGCCCAGCCGCCCGACGTGTCCAACGTGCGCGCGGCTGTGCACCGCACTGAGGCGGAATGGCGGCGCCTGCTGTCGCCGCTTGCGTACGCGGTGATGCGGCAACAAAAGACCGAGGCGCCCTTTTCGGGCGAGTACGACGCGCTCTTCCCGGAAGAAGGCTTCTTCAAGTGCGCAGCGTGTAGCCGGCCACTCTACTCGGCGCAAGCAAAGTTTAACTCGGGCTGCGGGTGGCCTGCGTACGTGCCCGTTTCCTTCTTGTCGCTGGCGGATTTTTTATTTTGGTGTAGTTCCCCCTCACTGCTGCACATCTGTGCGCGCTGGGTGGGTATAGGGGTAAACGTCATGAGGGAGAAGGAGTGAGGTCGGCCTGCGAGTCTGCCTCCCCTCTTGCCGCCACGGGACGCCGCGTTTGGTTCTTCGGCTGTGCTGACCCGTTGCCTTTTCAGTATCTCGTGGTCCGTCACGCTTGCTTCATGGCTCCTACTGCTTCTCCATCTCGTTTTGCACCTGGTGCTCTGACATCGGCCTTGCCGGGATGTTTGGTTGTGTTGGCGTCGCTTTTGGTGGTTGTCCTCGTCTATTTTGTTTGCCTGGTTGTTCATCTTCCTCCCTTGCCAACCGCGCATGCCCACAGGTTTGACAAGTGCTACGCTGGCGCGGTGTTTATGAAGCGGGATCGTGACGGGTCACGGGCCGAGATCCTCTGTGCATCTTGTCATGGTCACTTGGGTCACGTCTTCGCTGGGGAGGGATTGACCCCAACGGACGAGCGGCACTGTGTGAACAGCGTCTCTATCGTCTACGACGCAACCGCGCCGCCAGAGAAAGTGAGAGAGGTCATGTTGACGTGACCCTACTACGACCCCTTCTCTGGGGTCTTGACTGCGGGTGCTTCGTTTGTTTCCCCTTTGTTTTGTTCATGCCCTCCCCGTCCTCCCTTATTTTTTTTTTCTCCCCTTTTTGCCATGCTCTTGTGGGTGACTGTACATTTTCATGGTTGCATTGGTGCCTCTTTATTTTGACATCATGTTCTGCTTCCTCTTCAGTATCCACTGCCCTGGTTGCGTCACCTTTCCAACGTGCGACGTTCAGTCCCCCTCTCACACCGTTCCCTCTCTCCGCCCAGCTCTCCCGCTCCTGTCCTTCCCTCTACCCCTGACCTCGTTTCGAGGACACGCCTTGGTCCACGGTGAGCGCGTCTCCACATGGTCTGCCATCCGCCTGCCTCCGGTCGACGCGCGGAGAGCAGTGCCGCCGCGGCATCGATGGGGGTAGCGCCGTCCCTCGCCGACGACTTCGCGACTCGCCGGCGGCACCCCCCGCACCCTACCCTTCCCCATGTCTGTTACGGTGAGCGCCTGCAAGTGCCGCGTGCCCGGTGGCGTTGGTGGGCCCAGTGGCGGGACGGACATGTGCTGGCAATGAGCACGGGGGCGCGTCTTTGGGTCAAGCTCCAAAGGGTAGGACAGGGTTGTTTTGCGCCGGCCGACGATGTGTCTCCAATCTGGGCATGCTCGCTCGCAAGGTGCTGATCGCTGTATGTAATTATCTTTTACCTCTCAGCACTCACCGCTGATGACAATGCCGTCGGGAGTGCGTGACTTGTCTTTCTGGTTGACCGACACCTACGCCAGCTCTGAGAGGGAGCGCACTTTTGTCTTCCAAGTCTGACTCCACCCCCATCGCCCGCACACAAGCCCTCTATACACACGCACACGCACAGCAGACGATGCGCCGAGGGAAACTCGCCGACAGCCGTACCTGCTCTCAAAGTCGCTGGACGGTGCATTCGTCACCCCCCCCCCCCCCCCCCCCGCGTTCCACTGCATCTACTCGGCGGCGCTCACCACCTTGACAATGACGGGCCCCAGCTGGTCGCCCGTCTCCTTGTTGTGCTTGTTGTGTGCCCCCGAGCACCGCGGGAACGTCGCGCTCTTCCAGCAGCGGCACAGCGCAACGCCCTTGTCGCCGTCGGTGCTGTTGTGGGCAATCGACAGCTTCTCCTTCGCCTTGGAGCCGTCATTGTACACGTCCGCCATCATGCGCGGGGGGGCGGCCGCCGCCGCGGGAGCGCCGTGGGTGGCCGCCGGCCTACGGGCGCTCACTGCCAGCCGCTGGCGGGGGGTGGTCCGGGACAGGCACGACGGGGTCGGCAGGAAGGCCATGGTGCAGTGGGGTGGGTAGGTAGATGGGTGGGTGGACCCGATGGAGGAGGGGGGGGGGGGGGGGGTTCCGTCGCGTGGCAGTCGGACGGTGGTGGCGTGGGTTGCGGGGGAAGAGAGGTGGGGAGCTGGGGTTTGGGTCAGCGGAGAGCAAAAGGAAACGCAGCGTCACAGGATGCGGGATGCAGGCAGCGGGGTGGGGTCGGGGGAAGTACTAAGAAGGGCCGGCCTGCTGCCCGATGGCCTCCACTGCCTATCGACTCGTGGCGTAGGGGGGGTGCAAACCGATACCGGGGGGCAGGTCCCCCAGCCCACGCCCGCCCGCGGGTGCAACTGCAGTGACGGCGGCTGCGGGCCAGACGCCGCAGTCGATACCCGTCGCGCCTTGCCCGGCCAGTGATTGGGAGCGCTATCCGACGGGGTGTTGGCCGCGAGCCGCCACAAACGGACCGCCGACTGGATTCCATTTGTGACCCCGCGAGGGGGATGGGTGGGTGGGGGGGGGAAACGCCAAGGCGGTAGGCCAGAGCTGCACCCCAGCCGCGGGTGGCAAGATAGGTATTGTGGCCCGGCCCGTGGCGTGGAACGTCTGCCGGCTGGTGGCTTATCTATAACCAACGCTCTGCCAGTGGAGCCATCATGGCCAGGCTGGGTGGGGTTGGTTGCAATGACCGCCAATCCAGAGGGGCCATCATGGCCGCCTGCGGGTGTGCACCGCCCACCCCCCAGCGCGAGCGGTGCTGGGAAGCGCAGCAGCGTTGTTGGGCTGGCGCCGCGCGGCGGACGAGCGGGCACCATCTCCGTGTCGTGATAGTGTTGGAGATCCTGTATGCCATAGCAGCCAATCAAATGGCCCTATCGGATGCTTCCGTTCAATGCGCTGTCGGGCGACAAGCTTTGCGATCAGTTTTTTTGCACTCGCTGCTCTGCTCTGCCACCCGCAGACCGGCCATGATGGCCCACCTCGCGGTCGGCGGGACACACGGGTGAAGCCCCCGCCCCGTGGAGCCCCCTTCGCCCTCCGCATCCACGGAGGGGGGGCTCCCAGGATGCAGGGAGAGCTGCATCCCCCCCCGCCCGCCACTGCAACCCGGTTGCAATCCCACCCCCCTCCGCCCCCGATTCCATTCCATTCGCGTCGGGTGTGGGGGCGTAACGCGTCCCGCGATGCGCTCGGCGCCCCACTACGTTACTGCCCTTTGCCGGCAATCGAAGAAGCCCCTTGATTTATAGCCCCGCCGCACGCCGTGACAGCAGCCGCTACACGCCCTCTTCTCTCGACTCCGCCACTGCATCTGTATTACGTCTTTTCCCGTCCCCGCATCCACCATCCCTGTCACCACCCCCTCCCCCCCACCGTCACAGTCACTGTTGCGTCTGCCCAGTCCCCCCCCCCACCCTCCACCCCCTCCACCGCCCCCACCTTCCCACCGCCATCATGGCCTTTGTTGCTGCTGCCGCGCCGCTGGGCCGCCCGTCTCACTGTGGCACCGCTCTCACCACCCGCCCGCCGGCGGCGGCCACCCCCGCGGCGGCGGCGACGACGCGCATGGCGACGCCGCCTCTCAACCCAGAAGGGGAAAAGGACAAGGTGTCTTCCTACACGCTGGTGACGGGCGCCAAGGTGGGGCTGTGCCGCTGCTACAAGAGCAAGGACTTTCCCCTGTGCAATGGCGCCCACGCGGGATACAACAAGAAGGTACGTCGAGGGGGTGGGGGCAAGATGGGGGTTGCTCTGGGGAGGGAGTGCTGCAGTGAATCGGGTGACCAGCCATGCGGCAGCATCTATGTACCGGGTGGAGAGGAGAGGGACGGGTGGGCGTGTGGGCTGCCTCTGGAGGGTCAGACAGCTTCCCACCGATGGTAGACGCATGCACATGCTGATACACACACCACATTCTCTGCTTTTTGCACGGCGATGCCCCCTGGTGACTGGCGACACATCCCCAACGGCGTACTTGGTTGACTGGCCGCCTGCACCTCACAGACTGGGGACAACTTGGGCCCCATTGAGGTGGTGTCAACGCCCGACGTGCCAGCGACGATGGGGCGCGACTAGAACTTCGTGCCGCGCGCCGTGTTGAAGCGTGGTCGCCCCACGGGGCGAGGGGGGAGGGGGGCGGGTGGACCCACAGCAGCAGGCCGCTGTCTCGTCACTGCCTCTTTTTGGCTGGGACCGCTCGTGTCTGTGGGGTGTGAATAAGAAAAACAAAACGGGTCCACCTTGTCCACGCGCCGCGCGTCGTCCATACGTTGGGAGGTGTCGGTGCCCACGAGGGTACAATCACGTTTGAAAAACGCCCTCTGCGGGCCGCCGGGCCTTCCCCCCGTTCACCAGAAAAGGCAGGACGATGAAGTGAGACGCGTGCGGCCCGCTTCAGCTGCACATGATGGACCTTCCCTTCCCCCAAGGAGGTGTGCTCGCAGCCCGCCTGCGGTACTTTCCAGTGGCTACGGCCGCGCGGACGGTGAGCGGGACCCCTGTTCAGAACCATTCCTCCTCTGAGGTGTAGCGTGTAGCCCTGTCGCTTCCCTGGGTGCCTTGCCTCCTTCCCGTCTCTCTTTCTAAGGGAGCCGTGCCCTATGAACTGTACAGGTTGTACAGTACATACAGTACTTGTTCTTTAGTCACCTTCGCCTTCTCCACGGGGCCCACCCCTTCCAGTGTTCAAATAACAATTTTGTGCACAATACAAGACCCGTGTCCAGACTCGCAGGATCACTTGATTCAAAATTCAAAATCCTGTTCGGACTTGATTACAGTACGCAATGCCGCAGAACCGCCACTGACGATGGCCGGCCGAGCCGGTCGGCGTGCGCGCGGGCGCGCAGGCGCCACCCCCCCTCGGATCAAGCAGGTCGCACGATTGGCCAGTGCCGCTACGTAGAGAGGTCCGCCGCCTCGGCGCGCTCTTCGTCATCCTCATCCTCCCCAAAGTCACCCTGTGCCCTGCCCGTGCCCCCCCGCGGTGGGGACGCGCAGCCGCCATCGTCGCCCACCGCACACCCCTCTACACACCCGTCACGCCTGCAGGCGGTCACCGCCGTGGCGGTTGGCTTGCCCCACACTCCCCCCACCTCCCCCGCCCCGTTCTCCTACCCTACCTCAGGGGGTCGTTCCCACCCGGCCCCTACCGCCGCTGCCGCGCGGGGCGGCGGCGGCGGCGGCCCGGTGAGCGCGCCCCCCTGCTCCCATCCTCTTCCGCGCTGCGACGCCGCGCCGCTTGCCGTGGTTGCCTGCCCCTGGTCCCCCCCCGTGCACGGCGTGGCGGTGTGCGCGCAGGACTGGGGGCATCCCACCCCCCCCGCCCCCCCAGTCACTGCTCCCTTCTTCCTCCCCCCCTCCTCCTCCTTACTTTCCCTCCCCCCGCCTCCGTAGTGCGGCGCAGCGTCGCCGGTGGCGACGGCGGCGGTGGTGGCGGTGATGGCGCTCGACGCGGCCGCCGTCGGCGCGCACCTCGCGGCGCTCCTCCCCGCCCTGGGCGCCGCCCCCGCCGCCGCGGCGGCAGCGGCGGTGGCCACCCCCGCGGGCGCCGCGGCGGTCGCCCGCTTTGCCGCCGCCGCCCCCGACGGCGCGCCCATCCTGGTCGCGACGGTGACTGCCGGCGCCGCCGCCGGTGGCGGTGGCGGCGGCGGTGGGGGGGGCCCACCCGTCGTGATGCTCGCCACCGAGGTGACGCCGCCGCCAGTGGCGGCGCGACTGGTTGTCCTCTGCCGACGGCCGGCCGACGCAGGGACGACGGCGGCGGCGGGGGCGGGGGCAGCAGCGGCAGCGGTGGCGGGGTCAGCAGCGACGGGGGGGGGGGGGTGGCGTCCCGCCTCGATGTGCTGACCCTGACCAGCGCCGGCGGCCGTGTCTACGCAGACGACGCTGGTGGTGGCGGCGCGGCCGCCGCGGCAGCGGCGGCCGGCGGCGGCCCCGACGGCGACGGTGACGGCGACGGCGACGCGGCCGCCGCTGCGGCGGGCCCGCTGGCGGCGCTTGCCCGCCACCTCCGCACCGTCGCGCTGCCGCTGGTCGACGCGGTCTCGTCCTCTGGGGGAGCTGGGGGGGTCACCACCAGCCGTGGCCGCCGCGGTGGGGCCGCCACCCCCCGGGAGGGGGTGGCGGCGGCGGCCACCGCCCGGCGGGCGCTCACCGACGCGGCCGCGGCGGTGGCGGCGGTCGCCGCCGCGCGGGACGTGCCCGTCCCGCCCGTCCGCCTGCGGGTGCACCCGCTGGTCACCGCCGCGGCGGCGGCGGTGGCGGCCACCACCTCCGCCGGCGGCGGCGGCGGCGGCGGCAGTGGCGGCGGCGGGGGGGCGCCCGCGTCGGTGGCCGCGCTCGTCGACGCGGTCGGCGACACGGCCGACGCGGGGGGCGTCCTCAACCAGCTGCAGGCGGGCGTGTCGGCATGGGCGGCCGACACGGCCCGCCTCGCCGCGACGGTCGCCGCCCCGCCGCCCGTCACGGGCGTGGCCGCTGAAACCCGCCTGTGGACGGCCGTTGCCGCGACCGCCGCCGCGGCGGGCCGGTCCGTCACCACCTCCCCCCCCGTGGGCGCCACGTTTGCGCTCCTCGCCCGCCACCGGCGGGCGGCGGGGGTGCAGGCGGACCTGGCAGCCAGCCTGGCCGCCACCCGCCGCACCGCAGAGGGGTACCTCCACCTGCTGCGCGCGCTGCCGGTGGGCGCCCTCGACGCGGCGCTCGACGCGGGCGCCCCCGCGCCGATTGCGGAATCGGTGGCGGGGGTGGCCGCGCAGGCGGCGGCCAAGCTGCGCCTGTCGGCCTACCCGCCGGGGCGTGCCGAGGGGCTGCTGTTTGCGGTGGGCGTTGCGGTGGATGCCGCCGCGCGGTCGGCGTTGGCTGACTCGGGGCGGGGCGGAGGGGGGGACGGTGGCCTCTTGGCCGACGTGCATGTGGTGCGTGCGTGGCAGTCGGCGTTTCGGGCGTGGCGGTGTGGCTACGAGGATCTCCGGGGGGTGGGGCGGGACGTGCTGCGAGCCCGTGGGGACGTCGGCGGCGGCGGCGGCGGCAGCAGTGGCGGCGGCGGCGGCTGCGGTGGCGGCGGGGGTGGCGCCGATGGCGGCGTCGACGAGGACGCCGGCGGCGGCGGCAGTGGTGGCGGCGACGGGCACCACGGCGTCAGCGGCGGGCGCGCCGGTGGGGGCCTCCCGCCGCGGCGCCCGCCCGCTTTTGCGGCGGTCGAGTCGCGCCTCTTTGACGTCGCCGCCCTGCACGCCAGCTACGAGGTGCTGGGCGAGGCCGTGTCGACGGTCGACGCCGAGGCATCGGCCGCTGCGGCGGCGGCCGCCGCTTCTTCCTCTACGGCTACCAACGTGGATGGTGCCGTCGGCAGCGACGGCGGCGCCGACGCCGACGCCCGCCGCGACTGCGAGGCGGTGGTGGCAGAGGCGGCGGCGAGGGTGAAGGCGGCGGCCGCCGCCCTTCGGGCTGCGTACGGCGCGGTAGGCGGCACCGCCACCCGCTTTGACGGCCCTGACGGGGGTGGTGGCCGGTGGCGCGCCGCGCTCGGCACGGTCGAGGCCGCCACTACCGACGTGGACGCTGCCGTCGGGCGGTACGTGGCCGCGCGGCTGGCGGCGGTGGTCGCCGCCGAAGCGGCGACGGCGGCCGCCGCGGCCGATGAGGACGGCGGCGGCGCCGACGGCGGCGGCGGCATGGGCGGCGGCGGTGGCGGCGGCGGCGATGGCCCCCCCGCCACCACTGCCGACGCGGCGGCCGACGCGGCGGGCACCCGCGGGCGGCGGCTGCTGGCGGCCATGGCGGCGGTCACCGCCCCGTACGGCCGGGCGCTCACCGCCCGCCCCGACTTGGCGACTGCCGCCCTGGCGGGCGGCCGCCGCCCCGCCCTCCGCGCCGCCGCGGCGGCGGTGGCGGCGCTCGCCGCCCGCGCCGCCGCCGCCGAGCGCGTGGCGGGCGGCGCGGACCTGCCGCTGCCGCCCATTGCCGGGGGGGTGGTGGTGCTGGCGGCGGTCGCGCGGGCGCTCGCCGCCGCCGTCACGGCGGTCGACGCGGCGATTGCGCCGCCGCCGCCGCCGGGCTCGGGCGGCCGGGGGCCGGTCGCCGCGGCGGCCGCCGCTGCCGACGCGGCGGCCGCGACGGCCCGCGCCGCGGCCGGCGCTAGCGCCAAGGACGCCGCCGCCGCCCCGTCCCGCCAGGCGGGCGCGTCGGTCGCGACCGCCGCGGCGGCGGCGGCGGTGGTGGCGGTCGCCGGCGGCAGCGCCGGGGACCCCGTCACGGCCCTGGGCGCGGCGGTCGCCGCGCTGCGCGCCCGCCTCGACCTGCGGCCGCTCGTCGCGCAGTGGGCACGGGACCAGGTTCGGGCGCTCCCGCGGCGCCCGTACGGCGCGGCGCCCGTCGGCGCCGGCCCGCTGGTCGGCCCGGTCCTTGCCGCCGCCCCCGGCGGGGTGGTGCTGGCGCCGTCTCCGCTGGCCGTGGACGATGCGGCGTCGCTGGTGGCCAACGTGGCGTCCCTGGCGGCCGCCCGCTACGCCCTGCCGCCGGCGCTGCTGGGCGCCGCCGACCGTGTGGCGGCCGTGTCGCCCGCGGCGGCGCCGCTGGCCGAGGCGGTGCGCCTGTGGCACGCGGCGAATGGGCGGTGGCGGGCGGCAACGGCGGCGCCGGCGGCGTCGTTTCCCTTTTTGTGGCCCCGCGCCGAGGGGGGGGGCGACCCTGATGGGGGGGGGGGGGGGGGGGGCGGAGGGCCCGTCCGCCTGGGCGGGCTCCTCCGGTACCCCCGCGCGGCCGTGCGGGCGGTGCTCCTCGACGGCGCGGGGCTGGTGTGGAGCGCCGACCCGGCCGACGTGGCCGCGCTGCGGGAGTACGCCGACCGGCTGACGCGGGCGGTGACTGCGTTTGATGGCACCGTCGAGGCGACGCTCCGGCGGCTGCGCTACGTGGACGCCGCCCTCAACCGGGAGGCGTCGGGGGGGGCCGACAGCCTCGACGGCAGCGACGGGTCCGACGGTGACGGCGACGGCGGCGGTGACGGCGACGGGGGCCCCTTTGGCCGCCTCGCCGCCGCCCTCTACCGCGTCCACGACGCGGTCGCGGCGGCGGCGCCCGCCGCGGGCGGCGGCCCGGGGTCTGCCGCGCTCGCCGCCGTTGCCGCCGCGGTGGACCGCCGGTCGGCGGTCGTGGCGGGGCGGCACCTGGCCGCCGCGGCGCGCCGGTGGACCCGCCGCTTCCTCGACACCCGCCGCCCGCCGTCGATGTGGCTGCGGCTGGACGGTGTGGACGAAGGGGGGGGGGCGGGGGGGGGGGGGGGGGGGGTGACCCCGAGCGTCGCCGCCGCGGCGGCTGCCGCCCTCGCCGCCATCAATGACCTCGTCACCGCCGCCGCGGCGCTGCCGTCCATTGGGGACACGTACGGCAGCGGCGGCGGCGGCGGCGGCGGGCGTGGCGGGCGTGGCGTCGGCAGCGGTGCCACCCCCGCCGCGACGCCCGCCAAGACCCCGTCACGCGCCGGACGGGACGCGCTGCGGTCGCCCCTATCACGGGAGCGGCGGCGGCGGCGCGCCGCCCCCGGCGGCGACCGGGATGGCGGCGGCGCGCGGCCGCCGCCGGTCCTCGGCGACGCCGTCGTCCGCGTGGCGACCGACGCGGGCGCCCTGCCCGCCGCCTACGCAGCGGTTGCCGACGCGGGCGCGGCCGCCGCGCGTACGGCCGCCGCCTGGGCGGCCGTTGACGCGGCGGTCGCCGATGCGGCGGCGGCCGCCGCCTCCACCGCCGCGGCCGTTGCGGCGGGCCCCCTCACGGGCCTCCCCCGCGTGGCCGCCTTGACGCCCGCCGTCGCCGCGCTCGACGGGGCCGCCTCGCGGCTGGCCGCCGCCGGCACGCCGCGCTCCCGCGTGGCCGCGTACGTTGTCGACGCGTCGCGCCTGCGGCGGCGGGCGGCGGCGCGGCTGGCGGCTGCACGCGAGTCGGTGGGCGCGGTGCTCGCCGCCGCGCTCATTGCCGCGGCGGGAGGGGTGGACGCGCAGGTAGCCGCCGCGGCCGACGGGCTTGCCGCCCTGGGCGGTGGGGAGGTGGCGCTGCCGCCGCCGCCGCCCACCGTTGGGAGTGTCGCCGGTGGGGGGGGCGTGGCTGGTGGCAGCGGAGGGGTGGTGCGGGGCCTCCGCTTTGACGATGACGAGGACGAAGCGGCAACGGCAACGCCGGCGACGGCGACGGCGGCGGCTGTGCCCGCCTCCAACGCCACCGACGGCGCCCTGTCGCTGGTCGCTGCCGCGCCGGCCGGCGCGGCTCCCCCTGCTGACGTGGCGGCGGTGGCGACGGCGATCGCGGCGGGTCGCGACGCCATCCGCCGGGACCCCGACGTGCGGGTGCTGCAGCGGGCGGCGGCGGCTCTCTGCGGCGGCGGCGCCGGCGCGCCCGCCACTGCCGCCACTGCCGAGGCGGCGGCGGCGGCGTCGGCGGCGGTGGCGGCCGCCGCCGACCGCCTGGCCGCCCTCCGCACGGCGGTGGTGGCCCGCGAGGCGGGCCTCGCCGCCGCCCTCCCCGCCCTCCGTTCCGCGTATGCGCGGGAGGAGGCGGCGGTGGCGGCGGAGATGGAGTACCTCGCCGACGACATCCGCTTCCACGGGCGGCAGCTGGCGGCCGACGCGGCCGCCGCGGCGGCGGCCGCCGCCCCCGCTGCGTCGGCGGCCGCCGCGGCGGCCGCCGCCGCGGCCGCCGCGGCGGGCACCCCCGCCCCCGCCGACGCGGCGGCCGACGCGGTGGCGGGCCTCGCCGACGCGGCGGAGCGGCTGGTCACCCTGGACCGCCGCGGCGCGGCGCTGGCGACCCGCCTGGCGGCCGCCGCCGCGGCGGCCGCGGCGGTGGGCGTGCCGCCCGACGCGGCGGCGCTGTCGGCGGCCGACGCCGAGTCGGTCGCCCGCCTGCGGGCGGCCGTCGCGGGCCACCGGGCGGCCATTGACGCTGCCGCGCGGGTGTACGCGTCGCTCGACGTGGTGGGCGCGACGGTGTATGGGGAGAGCGGAGGGGCGGCCGCGGCGCTCGCCGCCGCCGCGGCGGTGGCGGAGGAGCGGCTGGCCGCCGCGCGCGCCGCGCGGGCGGCCGCCACGGGTGGTGCTGTGGGGGCGGTGGGGGCGGGGGGGACGACGCCGGCCAGCGCCCGGCTGGCCGCACCCCCGCACGGCGGTGGCCGCGCGGGAGCTGGCGGCGGCGTGCCCGCCACGGTCGCGGCGGCCGCACCAGCGGCGGCCGCCCCCGACACGTACCTGGAAGGCACGGTGGAGCTGTGGGCGGGTGTGGCGGCGGTGGTCGCGTCGCGGTCCCGCCAGCAGCGCGTGCTGTCGGCGCTGCGCGCGGCGGGCGTGTCGGCCGCCCGGGAGGCCGAAGTGGTGGCCCTCCTCTTCCCGCCCCCCGCCTCGCCACCGTCGCGGGAGGGGGGCGGCCGGCGTGGCTCCACCATTCCCTGGGCGTCGGGCGGCTCTGGGAGTGCGCCGCCGGTTGGAGGCGACCCCGGCGGCGGCGGCGGCGACGGCGGCGGCTGGTCGCCGCCCGACAGCCTGGCGTCTATCCCGCTGGCCACCCTGTGGGCGGCCGACGTCGCGGCGCACGCGGGGGTAATTGCAGAGATGGCGGCGGCGGCGGCTGGGGAGGCGGCGGTGCGGGCGTACCTGACCAAGCTCGTCCGCTCGTGGCGAGGCCGGCGGCTGCCGTGGGTGCCCGCCCCGCCGCCCGACGGCGCGCCCGCCGCTGCTGGCGGGACCGTCCCCGGCAATGGCGGCGGCGGCGGCGGTGGCGGCGGCGGCGGGGGAGCGGCGGTGCTGCTGCTGCGCGGCTCTGCCGCGGCGGCCGAGGAGGCGGCCGAGGCGGGCACGTCGCTGGCAACGATGGCCGCCTCCCGCCACGCGGCGGCGGTGGAGCGGGAGCGCGCCGACTGGGCGCGGCGACTCGCGGCGCTGCGCGACACGCTCGACGCCCTGGGGGGGGTGCAGGCCTCGTGGCTGCGACTCCGGCCGCTCTTTGGGGGAGGGGAGGGGGGCGCTGACGCGGACGCGCCGACGCCGCGCTCTGCTGCGGCCGCCGCCGCCATGGGCGGCGGGGGCGTGCGCGTGCACCTTGCTGCCGAGGCCCGCGCGTTTGTGGGCGTCGAGGCCCGCCTGGCCGCGCTGTCCACCGCCGCGGCGGGCGCGCCGGGCATTGTCGAGGCCCTCGTGGGCGTGCCCGCTGGCGGCGGCGGCGGCGGTGGCGGCGGCGGGGACGGCAGCAGCGGTGGCGGCGGCGGTGGGGACGCGGCGGCGGACGGGGCGGTCGGCCCCGCCGTGACGGCGGCGGGCGCCGAACTGGCGGACCTGGCCGCCACCCTCGGCCGCATTACCCGCTCGCTGGGTGCCTACCTGGAACGCCAGCGGTCGGCGTACGCGCGGTTTTATTTCCTCGGCGACGGGGACCTGCTGGACTTGCTCGCCGTGGGAGGGGGGCTCCTCTGCCGCGCCGCCGCAGCCGCGGCGGCAGTGGCGGCCGACGGGAAGGCCGTCACGCCAAAGGCCGCGGCGTCGGGGACGGGGGGGCAGCCGATGGCGCGCCCGCCGGGCGGCGGCGGCGGCGGCGGCGCCACCGACTGGTCGGCCATCCACCGGCACCTAGCCAAGATGTTTTCGGGCATTGCCGGCCTGGTCGTCGCGCCCGTCCCGGCTGCGGCGGCCGCTGCGGCGGATGGGCCTCCCGCTGCAACGACGACGGCGGCGGCGCCCGCGTCGGCGTCGCCGTCGTCGGGCCTGCACGTGACGGCCGTCGCATCGGCGGAAGGGGAGGTGCTGCCCCTCAGCCCCCCCCTGCCGCTGACGCCCGCGCTGGCCGCGGCGGGGGTGGCGGCGTTCCTCGGCGCCCTCGACGGCGCCGTCCGCCGCACCCTCCGCCGTTCCGCCGCCGCCGCGGTCGGGACGTCACCGGTCGGCCGCCCGGCGGTGCCGCTGGTGCCGTGGCTCGCCGCCCACCCGGCGCAGACGGCGCTGCTGGCGCTGGCCGTCGGCCTGACGCGTGCCACCGCCGCCGCCCGCGGGGGTGGCGCGGCGGCGGGTGGCGCCGCCGCGGCTGCCGCCGCCGCTGCCGCTGCCGACGCGCTTGGGGGGGTGGCGGCCGAGATTGACGCCCGCCTCGCCGAGCTCGCCGCCGCCGTGGACGAGCCCGCCGTCGCGGACGACGCGCTGCTGCGGGTCAAGTGTGAGCACGCAGTCAAGGAGCTGGTGTTCCGGCGGGATATGGTGCGGGGGCTGGCGGCGGGGGCGGCCACGGCCGCCGCGGCGGTCGCCAAGGGCGGTGCTGCCAAGGGCGGCGCCCCTGTCGCCACCGCCGACGCGGACGCGGCTGCCGGGGACGACCCGTTTGCGTGGCACGCCTGCCTGCGGGTCTACTGGTACCCGCGGGGGCTGCCCACAGCGGACCGGCGGGGCGGCGGCGGCGCCAACGGCGGCGGCACTGGCGCCGAGGGGGCACCCGCCCCCCCCGCCGCCGCCGCCGACGTGGCCGACGTGGCCGACGTGCGGGTGGCCATGGGCGTGGCCGAGGCCACCTACGGGTGGGAGTACCTGGGCGTTGGCGAGCGCCTCGTCGTCACCCCCCTGACGGTGCGGGTGCTGCTGGCGCTGACGCACGCCGCCGCGGCGGGCGGCGGCGGCGCCCTCACCGGCCCGGCCGGGACGGGCAAGACGGAGACGGTTAAGGCGCTGGGCGCCGCGCTCGGCCGGCGGGTGGTGGTGTTCAACTGTGACGCCGCGTTTGACTATCGGTCGGTGGGGCGGATCCTGGCGGGCGTCGCGCGGACGGGCGCGCTCGCCTGCTTTGACGAGTTTAACCGCCTCGGCCCGGGGCTCCTGTCGGCCGCCGCGGGCCAGGTGGCGGCGGTGCTGGCGGCGCGCGCCGCTGCCGGGGGGGGGGCGGGGGGGGTTGGGGGCGGGGGGGGGGTGTTGGTGGCGGGCGGCAGCCCGCTGGCGCGCGCCGCCGCAACGCCGCCGCCGTCGGGCAAGGCGGTGGTGAGCGGCGGTGGGGGCAGCGGCGGGGGGGGTGGCAGCGGCGGCGGCGGCGGCGGCACGCCTGGCACGCCCGGCTCGGGCCGCGGCGGCTCGCGGCGGCGGTCGGTGGCCAAGGTCCCCGGCGGCGGCGACGGCGCCGCCGCCCCCTACGGCCACATCCCCGACGCGTCGGTGCTGCTGGGCGCGGGGGCCCCCCGCGGGGGCCTCCCCGTCGCGCCCGGCACGGGGGTGTACGTGACGCTCAACCCGGGCTACAAGGGCCGCCGCCCCCTCCCGGGCAACGTGTCGGCCCTCCTCCGGCCCGTGGCGCTCGCCGCCGCCGACGCTGGGGCGATTGCCGAGGTGCTCCTCGTCGCCGCGGGCTTTGCGGCCGCCCGCCGCCTCGGGGGGGCGACCGTGGGGTTGCTGGCAGCGCTGCGGGACGGGTTGCCCCGGCGGGCGCACTATGACTTTGGCCTCCGCGCGCTAAAGGCGCTCATCGCCGCGGCCGCCGCGCGGCGGCGGCGGGCGCAGGCGGTGGCGGTGGGGGAGGCGGCAGCGGCGGCGGCGGCGGCGACGGCGGCAGAGGCTGCCGCGTCGGCCGGGGCGGCTGGCGACAGCAGCGGCGGGTGGAGCGAGGCTGAGAGCAGTGCAAGCGATGGCGGCGCCGACGGCGGTGGCGGCAGCGGCAGCGCGCCGGCCGACCGCGCGCGCGCCGAGGCCGAGGCGATGGTCCTGGCGGTGCGGGAGACGATTGAGCCCAAGCTCCTCGACGCGGACCTCCCCACCCTCCGCACCGCCCTGGCCGCCGCCTTTCCCGCTGTCGCGGCGTCCCCGCTGGCCATGCCCCCCGACCTGGCCGCCGCGGTCGCCGCCGAGTGCCGCCGCCGCCGCCTGTCCACGGCCGGCGGGTGGGGCGTCAAGGTGGCGCAGCTGGCCACCCTGCTGGGCCTCCACGCGGGCGCCATCCTGGTCGGCCCGCCGGGGGCGGGCAAGACCACCGCCTGGCGGGTGCTGCTTGCGGCCCTCAACGCCGTGGCCGCGGCGCCGGGAGGGGGCGGCGGTGGGGGTGGCCGCCCGCGGCGTCGCGGGTGGCCGGCGCGGGCGGTGGTGCTGGACCCCAAAGTGCTTGGCGTGGAGGCCCTGTACGGGCGCATTGACCCGACGACGCGCGAGTGGACCGACGGGGTGCTGACGCGCCTGCTGCGGACGCTCGGACGCGAGGCCGACGAGGCTGCCGACGCGGCCACCGCTGCGCCGGCGCACGGCGTCGACGGCGGTGAGGGGGGCGGGGGTGGGGACCGCGAGCCCCCCCCGTGTGGCACCACCTGGATTGTGCTTGACGGGGACGTGGACCCCGAGTGGGCCGAGTCGCTCAACTCGGTCCTCGACGACACGCGGCTGCTGACGCTGCCGTCGGGGGAGCGGCTGCCGCTGCCGCCGACCGTGCGGGTGCTGTTTGAGGTGGACGGCCTGCCGCACGCCAACGCGTCGACGGTCAGCCGGTGCGGGATGGTGTGGTTTGCGGCGGGGGGGGTGCCCCCCGCCGCCCACGCGGCACGGCTGCTGGGTACGCTTCGGGGGGCGGACGCGGCGGTCGCCGCGGCGGTGGCACCCCTCTTTGGTGGGCTGGAGGACGACGACGACGGCGAGGGGGAGGACGAGGGTGCGGGGGGGGTGGTCGCGGCCGCCGCCGAGGCCGCGGCCGCTGCGGCCGGCGCCAGCGTCGGCGCCAGCGCCGGGGGGGCGGCCGCCGCCGCAGACGACGGCCGCCGCCCGATTGCCGACTATGCGAGCGCACTGCAGGTGCTCGACACGGCGGCGGCGCTCTTTGACGCCGCCCGCGCCGACTGGGCGGCCGCCGCCGCGGCGGCGGCGGCGGTGGAAGAGGAGGGCTCGGCGGTCAGCGACAGTGGCGACAGCACCGGCGGCCCGTGGAAGGGGGACGCCGCGGCAGACGCCGTGCCGGCTGCCGCCGCCACCCCCGATGCTCTTGGCGGGGGTGACCGCGAACGCGACGGCGCGGCGGCCGCGGCGGCGCACCGCCACCGGGCTTACCACGTCAAGGCGCTGCTGGTGGCGCTTGCCGCCGCGGGCGGCGCGGCCCTCCCCCCCGCCGACCGCGTTGCGTACGCGGCCTGGCTGGCCGCCGCCGTGCGGGGGGAGGCGGTGGCCGCGGCGCTGCCGCCCGGGGTGGCCACCCTGCACGGCCGGGCGCCGTGCCTCGCCGACGTACGGGTGGACCCCCGCACCGCCGCGTACGTGGCGCTGCACGAGGACAGCCGCGCCGCCGCCGCCGGCGGTCGGCGCGGCGGCGGCGGCGGCGGCGGCGACGGCGGCGACGGTGGTGGCATCGACCCGCCGCTGTCGGCGTCTGCGGCGGCGGCGGCGGCCGACCGCCTCGGCACTGCTGACGGGGTGGTGGCGACGGCCGACACTGCTCGCGTCGGCGCGCTGGTGCGGGGCGCCATCCGCACCCGCCGGCCGGTGCTGCTGGTGGGGCCCCCCGGGTCGGGCAAGTCCATGCTCCTCGCCGCCACCCTGTCTGGCATGGACCCGCCGCTGCCCGTTGCGGCGCTGTCCTTTTCTGCCGCCACCCGCCCGGCCGACGTGCTGCGGACGCTAGGCTCGGCGGCGGCGGTCGTGGCCGACGCGCGGGGGCGGCCGGTGCTGGTGCCCCACGGGGGGGGGGCGGCTGCCGGGGGGGGCGGCGGCGGCGGCGGCGGCAGGGGCGCCCGCTTGCCTCTGCCGGCCGACGTGGCCGACGCGTCGCCGCCGGCGGCCGATGCGGCGGCGGCCGAGGCGGTGGCTGAAGCGGCGGCGGAGGCGACGCCCCCGCGGCTGGTCCTCTTTTGTGACGAGGTCAACCTGGGCGCCCCCGACGCGTACGGCACCGCCACCGCCGTGGGGCTGCTGCGGCAGCTGGTCGAGCACCGTGGCTACTGGGCGGTCGCGGCGCCTGCGTCGGGTAGTGCCGATGGTGGTGGCGGCGGCGGCGGCGGTGGCGGTGACGACGGGGGCCCCGTGTGGGTGCGCGCGTCGGGGGTGGCGGTGGTGGCGGCGTGCAACCCGGCGGTGGACGCGGGGCGCCACATTCTGCCGCCGCGGCTGGTACGCCACGCGGCGGTGGTGGCGGTGGACCTGCCCGGCGCGGCGGCGCTGGCGACCATCTATGGCGCCGCCAACCGGGTGGTCCTCCGGGCGTTGCGGGTGGAGGAGGGGGACAAGTGCAAGGCGGGCAGGGAGGGGGGGGAAGACACTATGTGTACCGCCCTGAACGCGGCGGCGGCAAACCGCGACGGCAGCGGCGAATGTCATGGCGGGGCCGACGTCAATGGCGGCGACGACGGTGACCGCGGGCGGGTGCCCCTGGCCGACCGGCTGACGTCTGCGATGGTGTCGTTTTACGACGCGAACCGCACCCACTTTGGCCGCGCCCGCCCCCACTATGTCTACTCCCCGCGGGAGCTCAGCCGGTGGGTGGCGGGCATCTGGTTGGCACTCCGCCCTGCTGGAGGCGGCGGCGGCGGCGGCGGTGGCGGCGCGGGCCGCCGCCGGTCGCGGTCGCGCCGCCGCGGCGGCGGCCGCATCCCGCCGCCGCCCGTGTCGGTGGCCGACGTGGCCGCCGCGTTTGTGCACGAGGCGGCGCGCCTCTTCCTGGACCGGCTGGTCACCCCCGCTGAGCGGGGGTGGGCGCTCGGTGCGCTGCGGGAGGCGGTGGCGGGGGCGTTTGGGGCGGCCGCCGCGGCGGCGTGGACGGCCGACCTCCTCGCCCTGCCCGTGTATACGGCGCTGCTGCCGGCGTCGGCGACGGCGAGCGGCGCTGCGCCGGGCGGCCCGGGGGGGGGCGGGCGGCGGAGCTGGGCAAGCAGTGACGAGGACGAGGACGCGGACTGGCTGACCGACGAGGAGGAAGGGGGCGGCGGGGACAGCTCCTACACGGATGAGGACAGCACGGGCGACGAGGCGGGCGCCGACGGGCTGGCCAATGGGGTGGGCGGCGACGGCTATGGCTATGGCGGCGGCCTGGACGGCCTTGACGGCAGCGGCGGCGCCGGCGGTCCCGCCGGCACCTACGTGCTCGCCCCCAGCCGCGCGGCGGTCCGCGAGGCGGTCGGCCGGCGTCTCGCCGCGTGGCGCCGCGCCGTCCCCGACGCGGGCGACCTGGTCGTCACCGACGGCCTCGCGGCGCACGTGACGGCGGTGGAGCGGGCGCTGCGCACGCCCGGCGGGCACGTGGCGCTGATTGGCGCGGCTGGGACGGGGAAGAAGAGCGTGGCGCGGCTGGCCGCCTGGGCGGCGGGCCTCCCCGTGGTGCAGCTCCACACCCACGCGGGGTACGGGGCGGCCGACTTTTCCGCCGACGTCCGTGCCACCCTCCGCCGTGCGGGCGGCGGGGGTGCCGGAGGCGGCGGCGGCGGCGGCGGCGGCGGCGGTGGCGGGGGCCGCCGCAACGGAGGTGGTGGCGGTGGCGGTGGCGGTGGTGCGGCTACCGCCCCGCCGACCCCGGCCGAGCCGCTGGTGCTCCTCTTTGACGAGTCCAACGCCCTCGACGGGGGCCTCCTGGAGCTGATCAACGCGGTGCTCGCGTCGGGCGACGCACCGGGCCTCTTTGAAGGGGACGACCGGGCCGACCTGCTGGCCGACCTCCGCCGCGGCGCCCGCGGGGGGGGCGGGGGGCGCCCCGCCGCCACCGTGACCGACGATGAGCTGTACCGCGCGTTTATCGGGCGCGTGCGGGGGGCGCTGCACGTGGTGTTTACACTGACCACCGCCGCGCCGGCGGGGGTGGACGTGGAGGCCGTTCCCGTCGACGACTGGGATGCGGTCGTTGCCGCCGAGGCGCGCGGCGGCGACAGCGGCGCCGCCACTGGGGACGGGGGTGCCCGCGCTGCAGCGCCCGCCTCCGTCCCGACATTGACGGCGGCGGGCGCGGCCGACCCGCTGGCGGCGGGGGACCTGGTCACCCGCTCCCCCGCCCTGTACAACCGGTGCGTGGTGGTGTGGATGGGCGACTGGTCGCTCGAGACGCAGGCGGCCGTCGCCTCCCGCGCGGTCACCCGCCTGCAGCTCCCCGCCGGCGACGGCGACGGCGCCGCCACCGGCCGGGCGCTGCTCCGCCTCCACGCCGCCGCGGTGGCGGTGGCGGCGGGGGGCCCCACCCCCGACGTGGCCGCCTCGACGGTGACGGCGCGGCAGTTTGTGGAGCTCACCTACCAGCTGCCCCACCTGTACAATGAGCGGGGCGCCGAGGTGGAGGCCGCCGTCGACCGCCTCCGCGCGGGCCTCCGCCGGCTGCGCGACGCGGAGCGGGAGGTGGCGACCCTGCGGTCGACGGTGCGGGAGCAGGCGGCGGCGCTGGCCGAGTCGGAAGCCCTCTGCGACGCGTCTCTGTCGTCCATGGCCGAGGAGCAGCGCGCCGCCGAGGCCGCGGCGGTCGCGTCGGAGCGGTACGCCGCTACCGTCGCGGCTGCGGCGGAAAAGATTGCGGTCCGCGAGGCGGAGGCCGCCGCCCGGCTGGCAGAGGTGGAACCCCAGGTGGCCGCCGCCCGCGAGGCAGTTTCGCACATCCGCAAGGAGCACCTCAACGAGCTGCGGGGGATGCCCAACCCGCCGCCGGCGGTCAAGCTGGCGCTCGAGGCGGTGGTGGAGCTGCTGGCCGCCGCCGCCGCCGCGACCGCCGACGCGTCGGCCGCCGCGGCGGCTGCTGCGGCGGGCGCGCCACCCCCCGAGACCCCGCCCCGGCCGCGGCGCCCGCCTGCGCCGCCCGCGTGGGCGGCCATCCGGCGGCGGCTGCGGGAGGCGGGCTTCATCGCCGCCATCCTCGACTTTCCCGCCGAGGCCCTCCCCGCCGCCGACTGTGCGGCGCTGGCCGCCCGCTACGCGGGCACCCTCCACCCGCCCGCCATCTACCGGGCCAGCCTCGCGGCGGGGCCGCTGGCCGACTGGACGCTCGCGACCATTGCGTACGCGGCGGCCATCAACGCGGTGGAGCCCCTCCGCGCAGAGGCGGAGGAGATTGAGGACGAGCGGTCGTGGAACGAGGCGCAGCACGCCGCGTCGGCCGCGGCGGTCGCCGCGGGGCGGGAGCGCGTGGCGGCGTGCAAGGCGGCCTACGCGTCGTCGATGGACGCCTCTGCCGGCATCCGCGCGCAAATGGCGGCGGCCACCGCCACGCTCCGCCGCGCCGAGCGGCTGCTCGGCTCCCTTGCCGGCGAGCGCCGCCGCTGGGAGGCCGACGACGCACGCCACGCGGCGACGGCCGGGCGGCTGCTGGGCGACGCGCTTGTCGGCGCCGCGTACGTTGCGTACGCGGGCGCCGCCGACGTGGGCGCCCGCGCGGCGCTGGTGGACCGGTGGCGCGCGGCGGTCCGCCGGGAGGACCTGGACGTCTCCCCCGACGGAGATGTGGCGTCGTGGGTGGCGGGCGACCGCGCCGTGGACGCGTGGCGGGCGGCGGGGCTGCTGCGCGGGGAGGATGGCGGCGGCTGCGGCGGCGGCGGCGTCGACGGCGACAGCCTGACCGACGAGGCGGTGGTGGCGGCGCTGGCGATTGGCGCCCGCGCCCGCCCCTACCCGCTGCTCGTTGACGCGTCGGGGCGGGTGGCGGCGCTGCTGACGCGGGTGCTCGGCGGCACCTGGGTACGCACCGCCTTTGACGCGGGCGCGGGGGGGGGTGGGGGGGGAGGGGGGAAGCGCGGCGGCACCAAGCGGGGGTCTGCCGCCACTGCGGCCGCTGGGGGGCTGGCCTCCCTCGGCAGCGGCGACGGCGGCGGTGGTGGCGGCGGCGGTGGTGGTGGCGGTGGTGACGGCAGCGGCAGCGGTGTCACCCCCTACCTCCGCGCCGTCGAGGCGGCCGCCCGATTTGGCACGGGCGCCGTCGTCGACGGCGCCGAGCACTTTGACGCGGCCCTCACCCCGCTCCTCGAAGCCGCCCGCCCCACCCGCCCCGACATGTACGACGCTGCCGCGCCCGTCCTGTCAGCTGGCCCCCGTCTGGTGCGGCTGGGCGGCGGCAGCGGCGGCGGCGGGGGCACCGTCGAGGTGGCGCCCGGCTTTCAGCTCCTCCTCACCGCCGCCACCGCCGCGGCGGTGCCCCGGTCGGCGCGGTCGCGCCTGGCGGTGGTGGCGCTAGCCGAGACGCCCGCGGGCGTCCGCGCCCGCCTCGCGGCAGCGGTTGTGCGGGCGGTGCTGCCGGGGGCGGGCGCCGCGGCGGAGGCCGCCGCGGCGGCGCGTCGAGCGGCGGGCCGCCGGCTGGGCGCCCTCGAGGACGCGCTGCTGGCAACGATTGTGGGGGCGGGCGGCGGGGGCGGCGGGGGGGGCGCCGCCGACGCTGCCCCGCCGCCGTCGTCGGTGGACGCGGGTGGCACAGACGCGGCGGCGGCGGCGGCGGCAGCGGCGGCGGTGCCCCGCAGCGCCCGCCTCGTTGACGATGAGCGGCTGCTGGGGACCCTCGAGACGCTGCAGCGCGAGGCCGCCGCGCTCGGCGCCCGCGTCGACGCGGCAGCGGCGGCGGCCGCCGCGGCCGCCGCCGCGGCTGCCGCCTATGACCCGGTGGTGGACGCGGGGATGGCCCTCTACACCCGCCTGTCCGACCGGCTGCCCGCCCTCAGCCCGCTCTACGCCCTCCCCGCGGGGCCGTTTGTGGCCGCCTTTCGCCGCGCCGTCGACGGTGCCGTCGCCGCCCACGGCGGCCGGGCGGCGCTCCCGCCGCCGCCGCCGCCGCCGTCCACCGCCGATGGGCTGGCGGGTGCGGGCGCCGACGCGGCGGACTTTGACGCGCTGCTCGTGGACATGCGCCGCCGGGTGACCGCGGCGGTGTGGGCGGCGGTGGCGCCCGCCGTCACCGACGCGCACCGCGAGGCGGTGGCGGTGACGCTCGCGCTGGCCGTCCGCCCCGACGACTGGGTGGGCGGGCCCCCCGTCGGCCGCCTCCGCGACGCGGCGCGGGCGGCGCTGGCGTCGGGCGCCGCCGCCGCGGCGGCGGCCGTCTCGGACGCTGCTGCCACCGCCGCCGCCGCCGCCGTCGCGACGAGGCCGCACGGCACAGCAGCGGCGGCGGCGGCGGCGGCAGCGGCAGGGGCGCCCCACCCGCCACCGACGGGGGTGGCACGGGCGGTGGCGGCGCCGCTGGCCGACCTCGCCACGTTTGTGCGCGCCGCGCTCGGCGCGGCGACGGTGGACAGCCCGGCGGTGGCGCCCGCGGCGGCGCTGCGGGAGCACCTGGCCGCGTACGCGGCCGCCGCCCGGGCGTCGGCGGCGGGCGGAGGGCGTGGCCGCGACGCGGGGGGGCGGGGGCCGTCGGCCGACGGCCTCCTGCCCCGGTCGGTGGCGGTGGGGGCCGCCGCGGTGGGGCGCCGCGGCCCACCGGCGGCGGCGGTGCGCCACTCGGCGGGCTTTCGCAAGGCCACCGACGCGGGCTCGTCAGACGACACGGACGGGGAGGAGGCGGCCGCCGCCGTCGCTGCCGCTGCGGCCGCGTCGACGGTCCCCCCCGCCGAGGCGCGGCGGCCGCTGCTGCTGCTGGCCCGCGGGACGGGCGTTGACGCCGCGTCGGCGGCGGCGGCCGCCGCCGCCGCCGCCCACCTCCCCGTCGCGTCGGTGGCCATGGGCGCCCCCGAGGCGCTGCGGGCGGCCGAGGCGGCGCTCGCCGCCGCGGCCGCGGGGACGGGCGCGGGGGCGGCGGCGGGGGTGCTCATCCTGGACAATATCCACCTGTGTCCGCCCGCGTTTTTGGACCGCCTCGGCCGGCTGGCCGCCGCGGCGGCTGCCGCGGGGTCGTCCTCTCCGCCGTCGTCGTCGTCGGCGGCGGCGGCGGCGGCGGGCAGTTGCGCCGACGGCGACGGCGGGGGTACGCCGCCGCCGCGGTCGCCGCCCGCGGCGGGGCGCCGCGGCGGTGGCCGCCGTGGCGTGGCGCCCCTGCCGGCGGGGTCCCCCCCGTCGGGGTCCCCCGTGTGGGGTGCGCCGCTGCCGTCGGTAGCTGTCGCGCCGGCGGCCCCTTTTGTCGGCGGCGGCGGCCGTGGTGGTGGTGGTGGTGGTGAAGGTGGGGGCGGCAGGCGGCGCGCGGACTTCCCGCGGCACCTGCTGCTGGTGCTGGTGGCCGCGGTGGGCGGCGACGATGACGACGGCGGCGGCGGCGGGGGCGGCGGCGACGCGGTGGCGCCCGCGGGGGTGGTGGCGCTGACGCGCGTGTGCCGGGTGCTGGCGGTGGAGCCCGCCGCGGGTGTGCGCGCCACGCTCCTCCGCGTCGCGCCGGTGCTGCGGGCGGCCGCGGCTGCGACGGCCGCCTCTGGCAGTGGCACCAGCGGCGGCGGCAGTGGCGGCGGCGGCGGCGGCGGCGGCAGCAGCAGCGGTGGGGATGGGGGTGGCGGCGGCGGCGGCGGCACCCCCGACTGGGCCGCCGCCCGGCGGCCCGGCGGCGGGCGCGGCGCCCCCCTCCCCCCCTCGTGGGAGGTGCTCGCCGCGACGCTGCGCCTGCGGGCGGCGGTCCTCCACGCGGTGCTCGTCGAGCGGTCCCGCTACGCGCCCGCCGGCGGCCTGGCCACCGCCCACCCCTTCACCGACGCGGACGCGGCGGCGGCGGCCGACGCGGTCGGCCGCGCCGTCGCGCACGGCCTGGCCGCCCACCCCCACCGGGTGGTGGGCGACGGCCGCTCCACCGACGGCCGGCGGGCGGCGGCGGCCGCCGCCGCCCGCGCGGCGGCGGTGCGGCTGGTGGGGGACGCGGTGTACGGGGCGCGGACGGGGGGCGGGGGGGACCTCGCGACCGTCCGCCGCGTCACCGCGTCGCTGCTGCTATGGGGGGGGGCGCCGCCGTCGCCGTCGCCGTCTGCCGCCGGCGGTGTCAGTGGTGGCGCCGGAGGGGGGGGGGGCGGGGAGGGGGGTGCGGGCTGCCTCGGCCTGGGCGCCCCGCTGCCGCCGGTGGGGACGGCCGGCGGCGGCGGCCGCCCGGCGGGGGGGGGGGCCGCCGCGCTCGCCGCCTGGGCGGCGGCGCTGCCCGCCGACCTGGGCCCAGAGGCGGTGGGCATGGGCCGCGGCGTCCGGGGGGTGGCGGCGGCGCGGCGCCTGGGCGGGGTCGTTGCCGCCGTCCGCACGCTGGGCGCGTGACCTCGCGCACGGGGGTGGGGAGGGGGGGGGTTCAAGGTGGGGGCGTATACGCCCACTTTGAACCCCCCCCGGCGGCGGCGTGCGCGATGGGGTGGTGGTGGCATGCCCGCGATTGCTTTTGCTCGTTTTTTTGTCTGTTTTTCGTGCGTGGTGGGCCGTTGCCAAGAGGGGTTGTGACGTGGTGGTCGTAGCGTGGGGGGGAGGCGGGCGCGCCCGGCGAAGTAGGAAGGCGAGCCTCGCGCGCGCGCCGCGTTTTTTTTTTTTTTCCTATCTGCTGTTCGTATGCGCGGTGTCCACCGGTTGATCGCCAGGCTAGTCGGGGTGGATGGGCGGCGGCCGCGGTCCGATTGACGCGAGCACGGCAACCCCCCTCGGCACCCACACGTCTCAAGTGGGCTAGGTATACACAGCAGATACATACATGGGCAACAGGTGACCGCCGCGCGCTACGCGGCCGCCTCGTCGTCCACAATGTCCATCCCCCCCCCCTCAGCGGCGTCCTCCTCCCAGACCTCCCCCCCCGCTGCTGCTGCCGAGTCGTCGTCGCCGTCACCCCGGCCGCCGTCATTGTCGTCATCACCCCCCCCCCGCCCCCGCCCTCCACGTCTGGGGCCCCCCCCTCGTCGTCGTCGTCGTCGCCCCCCCCTCCCTCCCGCCAGTTTGCATTCCGCCGGCGGTTGCCGAGCGCCTTGGTGCGCGTCAGCGCGAGGGCGCCCAGGTTTTGGCGCTCCACGTGCAGCCGCCCGACCGTGTCGCCCAGGCCGTCTGCATCGTACGACACGTTCTTGGTCTTGCGCGGCGTCCCCGCGTGGCGGGGTCCCTTGCACGCGGTGCGGCGGAGGTCGTCCGACGCCCATTGGGCACGGTTGCTCACCAAGTCCAGGCGGGGGCCGAGCTCCGACAGCGCCACCGCGGGGCCCGCCGCCGCGGCGGCAGCCCCCCCAGAGGGGTCCCCAAACGCGGCGGTAGCAGCGGCGGCGGAGTCACCACCCCCAGTGGACGACGACGGCCGCACCAGCTTAATGGCGTAGTGCCGCAGTTGGACCCGCATGGGGGGCTCCTTTCCAGACGCGGCGGCCGCGGCGGCGGCGGTCGCGGCGGCGGCGGCGGTGCCGGCCGCTTCGGCCATCTCGGCGGGCGCGTCGGGCAGGGCGAGCGTAAACACTAGTAGCCGGTCGAGGCCCGCCAGGTTAACCGCCCCGACGAGGGGCCCCCGAAAAGTGTCGAGCAGCAGCGAGCGGAGGTGCCCAGCCGCCGGGGAGCGCGCCCAGTCATCTCCTTGGAAGAGGAGGCACGCCTTGGTCTCGGGCGCCACCGTGCTGGCTCCCGCCCGCCGGAAGGAGAGCATTGGCACCAGCTGCCGGACGCCGAGCTCCACCATGTCCAGCACGTGGCCGTCAAAGGTGCGGCCGAGCGTCAGCGTATTTGGCCGCTTCTTTGTGTGGGAGCCCACAATGAAAACGGACGCGTCGTTGAGGCGCGCCAGCGAGCACACGTGCTCCTCGCCGCCCGCCTCAAACGGCAGCAGCGGGTTCTTGCGGGTGAGCTTCTTGGCGGCCGGCTTGAGCAGCGTGCCCAGCTCGGTCAGCGCCAAGTTGACCGTCGCCGAACTCGACGCGCCCTTGAGCAGCACCGCCGCCCGGCCCGTCTCGACCACCTGCGGGCCGCGCGCCTTGGCCAGCCGCCGGCCCCGGTGGGTGGTGGGCTTCCGAACAGCCATCTTGGATGCAGACCCCGCGGCGGCCGCGGCGCCACGACCGGGGGGGCGCCGCTTGGTCGCTACCGCCGCGGCGGCGGCCTTGGCGGGCTTGCCGCCGCCGCCGCCTTTGCGGCCCGCCGCGCGGATGCTGTGGATGCCCATGGCGTACGCGGGCGTCGGCGGGTGGCGCCTGCTGCTACCTCGACAAGGCGGCCGCCGAAAACAGCTGATAGCCCGTGGTCGCTTTCTCCAAGGCGGAAAACGGGAAGGGCAGGGTGCGAGGGAAGACCAAGACGAGGACGACAGGGAGACACAGTGGTGTTCACCGTGTACACAAGCGGCGACGGCGGTTGACCGTATTCGCCACGATCACAGGAGCATCAAATACTGCCGTTTCATCATGCATTGTCATGTAATTGACAGCGCAGAGGTGAAATCGCTCATCTTCACTCCTATGCGCGCCCATCGATCGTGCTGCCCACTGATCGCATCTGCAAGCCCAGACAACGTAGCAGGGTGAACCGCCAGTCGCTTATTTTCTGCGCATGCGCATGCGTGCACCTGTTTCCGTCTGTTTGGGCCTTTTTCGACCCTTTTTGGCGACGGGCTGAGGGGCGCTGTTCTGTTTAAATTCGCAGGCGATTGGTCGTGAGAACCACCGCTCTGCACTCCCGTCCGCAAGAATCGGCACGTGCATACATGCGCTCCGACGGCCAAATTTCTCGTAACGTGCACTGCGTGCTCAGTCACATGCAACCCGGCCCAAGCTTTCTTGCAGCGTTTCGCAGGCGGAGGGCGCGATTGTCCACAGACCATGTCAGTGTCACCACAAGAGGTGTTCAACTAGATCTGGGTCACGTGCGTCGACGCACTGGTGTGGTTCTTGACTTGGTCGTGACAACTCGGACGAAGCCTGAGAAAGCGTTTGCGTGCTACGAGTGAGCGCAGCCGGCGCCCTGCCCACGCCCTCTCCCCGCGTTTTCCGGACCGAACACAACGCTGTGAGTCACTGAGCGAGCAGCCTCTTCCCCACTAGAATCGTTGTGTAGGCGCGAGCAGGGGGGGGGGGGGGGGGGGGGGGGGGAGCGGAGGGGAGACGGGTGCCTCTGTATCAACCAAGTGTCTCACCAGTGCGGTGTCGCGGAGGATGTCACCGCGGCGTCGGACCGGGGGCGGCGCGGCGCCGCGCTATGGGTACGGCGGCCGCCTCCATCACTGGCCGTACATGTTGGGTGGATTGGGGGGGGGGGGGGGGCTCTGCCCAGAGGGGGTGAGCGACTGCCACCGACCACCGCCCGGCCAATGGCCATCACGGCGGCGGCCATCACGGCGTCGGTCGGGCGAGCGGTGGAGGCGGAGTGTAGAAATATGGATGACCGTACAGTGCGTACGGGGTTATATGTGGGGGTCATCTGGGAAAGTAGCCCACTTTTATTTTAGACTAAATGCCAAGATTGAAGGACTGTTGCTGGTGTCGAACCAGTCCTTCTAATAAATGTGTATACCATTTGGTCACTGGTGCAGAGATGGAGTTGCCGCTGAGCGGTCGCCCTGCGGACAAGTCACAAGCCGGGGGTCAAACACGCTCCACGGGGGGACCGTGTCCAGCGCAAAGGTAAACGACAGGTTCATAGCACTCTCTCACTCACAGGGCTCACTCGTCCTCGGCCTCCTCGCTCAGTACCACCATGTCCACTGTGGCGCCAATAGCCTCTATGTCCTCCTCAGCTGTCAACCACTGTCTCGCCGCCACCTCCCGCTCCCAGTCTCCCACACCCTCGAACTCCTCTGAGATGGTCGCGTTAGCCATAAAGGCGACAATGTCTGAGACGTCCATGTGCGAGTTGTCAAAAGCCGGGACCACCCCGTGCACAGTGCGCCGCACATCTGCTGCGGCCTCGGCGGGGAGCACGTCGGCCTGGAGCCAGCAGTTGGCCAGATGCTCGGCTGGGATACCTAGCCACTCCTCCTCGATAATTCGCGCGGCGCAGGGTGAGGGTGACCCGGTCCTTGCTTTTCATCACTTTGGAGCCCCTTGCGTGACGGCGGTCTGCCGACGGCACGTAGGACCGGGAAGGAAGGCACCTGTACAGGAGGCCAGTTTTATCCACATTGTAGATCAGGTCTGGGTCCACTCCTTCCAGTTGGCGCCGGATTTCAGCCATCCGCGCCGCAGCCTCCTCCACGTTGGCGGATGCCCCAGACCCGTGCAGAGCCACTTTGGACCACCCGTAGCGTCGGGCCCACCCCTGGATGTAGCCGTTTGATGCAGAGAAGTTGGTGACGCCCAGGGAGGCCGCAATCGCCAGCGCCTTGCACCGTAAGATTGCCAGCGACAGTGGAATCCGCTTGCGCCCGCGGGCCCGCACGGCCAAGCACCAGGCGTGCAGCTGCGCATCAAGAGCCGGATGTGTGCCGGCTTTCGATGACAGCTGGTCAGGCGAAGCGCCGCCTTCCGCTCTGGCGAGAATGGGAGCCAGGTGGGAGTAGATCTTTTCCAGGGCGCTCTGGGAGTAGGGTCCACCCAGCTGGTTGTGGATGAAGGGCCAGGATTTGCCCGCCTCTTTCCACTGGATCACACGGAGCTTGGTCTCGAGAGTAATGGGGGTTCTTTTACGTCTATGTCCCGCCACATGATGCGCCGGCGCCCGCGAAGACGGAGGTGATGACAGTACAGCGTGTGCCGTCACGGCTGCCGCTCGGGCAGCCTCCCGCACTCCCTCTGACAAATCAGGAGCCACGTCAGGGTGGTGGTGCATCATTGACGCCTCGGCGGCCGCCGCCGCAGCGTTGATGACTCTTGCGACGCCTGCAAGCCGCTGCCCGCTTGATATCGTTGTGGGTGCCGAAGGCGACTGCGCAGTGTCAGCTGCAGGCCCAGGTTGCCCAGCGGGCACACTGCCCTCTCCGCTATCCAACGGGGCGACGGCATTGGCAGGCCGCCCTTGCATCGTGGACTGGGCGACGGAAGAAGCACCCGTTGGGCCACCAGATGTTGAAGCCGGATCCGATCGCCTGTCGGCAGGGGCGACGGTCTCGTGACCCTCCTGAATCTTGGTGGGCGAAGCGTCAATGAGGGGCAGATCTGCGGGCTCCAATGAGTATCAGAGGAGCACACGCAACTTGATTGGGGAAGCGCACAGTGCACGTAATGCCAAAGGAGAAAGAGGGGAGCCCGGCCGCTCGATAGAGGCCGCAGGGGAGGTGGGACGGCGCGGCCGCAGGGATGGTGGGACGGAGCGGTGGTGGTGACGGCGGTGGGGTGTTGCGTCCGTGCGCGCCGTGTTTGACCAGAACAGCAAATGTGTTTCTGGCCAGTCCTAATTTGTGGGTGTCCGCATTCGAATTCCGGTGGGATAGAGACTTCTCTTCATAAATGGAGAGTTTCCCTCGTGCGAGTGCGGCTGGGTTATATGTGGACCACATATAACCCAGCCGGACAAAATCCAATAACTACTGTATCGCGACCCTAATTTAGGGGGACTACTTCTAATCCTTGACTGTCAAGCTGGGAGTTCGTCTTGGTCACGGTGTCTACGAGTTACGTACGACCAGAGGGACTTGCATCTTGGGGTGGAGAGCAGTTAGTGGTGTCTCCGAGGGTTTATAACGAGGGGGCCGGCGGCGAATCCACCACCGGCCATGGTAGAACAACAAACCCCTCCCATTTGGGCTCCCATCTTAGTCCCGTGGCTTGCGCTCCAAGGACAGCAACCTTGGCCTCCCGGTGACGTTGGTTCCGATCCCCCCTGGTGAGTGTTCCCTGAGAGTCGACGAGCAACGGTTTCCCATTGTCCTACATTGGTGGAGCAGCAGGGGACGGGCTTCGGTCACCCTAGTAGTGACGCCGTCTTCGGCCCTGGCACACGGATAGGGAGTCGGTCCTTTTCTTGTACTCGTGGTGTTGCGATCTGGTTGTCTGTGTTGAGTGGTCACGTTTGATTGTGATCGATTGTTACGTCCCCCTTACTACCCCCTTGCTCTCTCCTTTGTGGTGACCGTTACGTCGGTTGACTGATTGTGACTTTGTCTACCCAAGAGACGGGGAACGCTCCAGATGACGGATCGGGGTCGACACCGACCCCGCAGGTGACTAAAGGACCCGGGATCGGTAACCCGATCGACAATAGTGAGACGCCGATGCTCTCCGGCGCCGGATTGTGAGGAACCACCCACACTTGGGCAGCCCTCAACGTAATCGTGATGGTGTCAGCAAACCGTGCCAGCCAATAGGGCGACAGGGTGTGGGGAAGAGGATGGAGATGGTGGCGGTGGTAGGTCTGGGGAAGAAGACGGCGCGACATCGGTGGTGATCGAGGGGGGTTCAAAGGGCTAAGGTCGTCTTTGGTCTGTGTCTGTGGTTGCCCCTCCAGTCTACCCCGGTGGCGCCGACACCCACGCACTATATACTCGCGTCGGGGCACCCGAGGTGCCCCAAAGCATGCGTTTCCCCGTCGCGCTGCTGGTAGGCACAAAACGGCCCAAGAACAAAGCATGGTTCTCAGAATAAAGCATGGGCGGGCGTGCGCACTAAAGCAGTGCAGCCCCAGTCTGCTCCAAACGAAGGGGTCCGGCGTGCGGCGCCTAGTGCGCCGTCCCAGCCGGCCCCAGACGCCAGTCGGTCCGACCGTCCGAGAGGCGTGTAAGCACGGTTTGATCGAGTCGATCGAATTTGCCAGCCGGCTAGCCAGTCACATCGCTGCAATGCTGCAGCGAGGACATTCTAACGGACTCGCCAGCTGTGGCAGATGTGGCTCGTCATGGGTGCTGACGGTGGCGCCTTTAGACAGTCCATAATGGGTTGTCGATGGCTGCTGACGTGCGGCCAGCAGACACCGTGAGACAGCGGCTGACTCATCTTGAGTCTGGAAGGTACACCGCGTCATGCCCCACAATACGAGGAATGGATGCATATTGCCAGGAGTTTGTTCGGCAGGATCTGTAAGGAGAGGTCCCAGACATTGTCCCTTAGGTATGAGCCATGGGATTGGGGGGGAAATCCTTACACGGATCGACGTTCGGTACGGCTAGGACGGCAGGGGGCGGAGGCCCGCCTCAACCATCTTCGGCGGATCTCACTCCGCCGCCATATTCACCAGGGGATTCCCTGATGGCATCATTGGCCCGCATCAAGGCCCGGTTTTCCGAACTCTACCCACGTCAAGAGCGAACGGAGGACGCAATGGCAGTGCTGATGTCAACACGCCACACGACGGTACCCCGTCGTCTTCCTCCTACACCGGTACGGTTTGAACCGGCCGGACTACTCCCGGAGTCTACAGGGGTGGACCCGGCGCAGCGACTACCGGACAACCCCCGGACACGGCGGATTACGGATCCGACTTGTCAGCCAAGTTGGAGCGGAGCCACACGGAGCGCAACGCTCGGAGTACCCGGAGCGGACTCGGCGGATACGGCCCGGCAGACACTTACGCCGGAGCAGAGTCGGCCATCGGGGGGGGCGGTACCCTGTCCCACTACCCTCAAGACGGAGGAAGCCAAGCGACCCGAGAACCCGAGGCGCCTACGCCGGAAATACCAGCTTCAATGGTACAGGTCATGACCGCGCAGGTCACTGCGAGTTTACTGAAGCGTATGGAGTCCGGTGAGTTCACTCACCAACTTGCCAAGCGACTGGATACCCAGGAAGCTGATGCGGAGATTGTCAACGAAGTCTTCCGGTCGGTGTGGCAAAACCACTCGCGCACCCAGCACCCAAGTTGGGGTGGTGCACAAGGGCTGCCTCCCGTGTCGGGGGAACCGGAAGAAGTGCAAGTCGCACACACGCTGTCTCTGTTGTGGTGCAATCCCCCCACCAGTCAACAAGAAGATGGTGTGTGGGCCAACAGTTTCTTGGTCGGGACGGGGAAGCGAGGCCAAGCCCCGCTGTCCCTCCCCTTATCCTCCCAGGGTCCTCTCAGAATCTCTCCACTCAGAATCTCCCACCCCAGCACCTGCCCACCGGGCCACACGAAAATTCAAGACGATAAAAATGCAGAAAACCCTCAAATCCATGTTGGATTTACTATGAAGCAAAGCATCCCTGACATTGGGAAATTCGGGATCAAACGGACCAGTTGGCCTTCCTTGACGACGAAGAGGTCGAAGACGTGCAGCGGGTCAAGAACGTGTTGACCCGCGGGGGTACCACCGAGGGCCCCGGGGACGTGCCGACCTTCACGAGGGACGTGGTGGCAATTGGCACCCCGTTCCTCCATACCTCCGATCCACACGTCAATCACTTCGACGTGCGGATGGAGAAGGACATCCGACGAGGTCCCTACTTGGTGACCTCGGCTCAACTTGAGTTTGCACAACAAGCGCTGGCGAACAGGGAGTTCTTCTACCCCAAGAAGCCTGAGTGGTGGCCTCAAGTTGAGGTCCCCAATGGGCTCCCCGCGCTCCTGCCGCGGTTGATGGACCACTTTGGCTCCGTCATGATGACGGCTAGCCCGGACCACATAGTGCTTGCCATGTTGGCAACACTCTGGCTCGTCGAGGTCATGTCGACCTGGGTGTCTTGTGTTCAGCGGCGGGGGATGCTCTGGCATCTCCCCCTCCGGCTTATCCAAGGTTTGGAGCAGCTCACCCCTCGGCAAGTTGCTGGGGGGTGCTCGTCGGGTCAATTCACTCTACTCGAGGAGATTTTGAAGCTCCACAAGCTCATCGAGTTGGAGAGCATCGAGCACAAGCTGCGCCGACCTTCCCGTGGGCCCAAGGACGATGGCGCAATTCGCCAGTTCGACTGGGTCAGCCGTGAACATCACGACGGCCGCGTGGTACTCAAGGAGGGGTTGGGCATTGGGGACTACCCGTATGCCCCAGGGGTGGAGCGCCACACTGCGCCGCCCCCGGACGAGGAGACGGTGCTGGGTGTGGCGACTCACCAAGAGTACCTGGCGCAAGGCGCTTAGGCGGCCCCAACTCGGGGTCGTAGCTACCCTCGGGCTACGCCGAGTCAGCCATCCCCTCCTCTTCCTCCCGTTCCGTTCCAGTCGCACGGGGACATCCCGATCGGCGTTGCGGTTGAGTCATCCACGCCTGTGTCCCCTAACTTGGGGGCTACTCTACTTACGGTCTAACCCAAGTTGGCGTTGCCGTCAGCGCTCTTGACTTCTGAGATGATTATCACCACGTTGGTGCGCACCCTGTCGTGGATGGCCGCGTTGGCTGCTACCCTCCAAACGTCGGAGGCTACTAAACCTGAGGAACGCGCTCGCAGTGTCGTCTCGACTGCAAGTTGCGAGTCGGTCCCGGAGTCTATGACGACCGAGTTGGCCCGTATCGGGTCCATCATGCCTTTGTCGGCCCCATTTGGGCGCGGCAATCGTCGGATGAGCCGAGCACACTCACCTCCTCGTCGTCGTCGCCGCCACTCGCGGCGATCTCCCTCCGTGTCGGAAGACGAGTTGTCTTACTCCAAGTCGGAGTCATCCACCTCGTCCGAGACCGAGTCGGTCCGTCGTCTGCGCCTCCAACTTGCGCGCAATACCAAGCAAGCTAATGACCGCGGTCGTCGTCACACCCGTGACCGTCATAGTCGTGACGACTCCGACTTGGAGCCGTCCGCTCCACCGACTAGCGGTGATCGTCACCAGACGAGGTCTCGCCGCTCGCCTCCACGTGAGGGCGAGGGTCGTGGTGGTGGGGACTCTAGCATGCGTGCCTAGTTGACAGCTGCCCTTGTTGTGAGAGTTAGAGGGTTAGGGCTGTAGTTGAAAGCCCCCTTGAGCACCACTTCGACTTGAAGCACTCTCTTGGCACGACCACTTGGCCTTCCTTCACGTTGAGAGAGGGCACTCTGGGTCGATGTCATTCCGGGCGCAGTAAGCCCGGACCTTCTCAGCGGGGAGGTCCTCCACATATTCCCATGTATCGTCTTTGGCGCGGTAGTCAAACCAGCGCACCCTCAACACAAGGCCGTTAGTATCCTCATCCAACCCGTGGTCGACGACCTTGTCGAACACGTACTACTGCGGACCCTGGTTGGCCGCCGGCAGGTAAGGCAGACGCCACGCCTTGAGCGCACGCGCCCAAGTCAGGTCGCCTGGAGGAGGTGGTGCAACTTTCACCACGTCCTGTCCGTTTACTGCACGGATCTCTGTTAGGACAAAATCCTTACGGCGTCATTCCTCCTGACTCGCTCAGAATTACCTACGGACCGGCGGAATATATCTCAGCCGACAACCACGGTCGTCACGATTGGCCCGTGGCCGAGCGAATTCCGGCGCCCTCTTTTGATCCTAGACATCCAAGCTTCAACTCCACGTGTCCCTGTGATGACAATGACCATGACGCTGGCGGCTCGACATTGAGGCCAGCGCGGACACGACAACGTACCATGGCGGCGCGTCAATGCGGCCGACACCGAGGCGGCTTGACACCGAACGTAGAGGCCTCGGTCCGAGACCTCAATCCAAGGCCTCCATCCAGGGCCTCCCTCCGGGGCCTCCATCCGGGGCATCCATCCGAGGCCTCCATCCAGAGCCTCTCTCCGGGGCCTCCATTCAAGGCCTCCATCCAAGGCCTCCATCCGGAGCCTCCATCCAAGGCCTCCATCCAAGGCCTCCATCCGGACCAATCCGAGATCGCCATCCGTGGGTCCAGAGGGTCCCATGGCCACGCCAAGCACCCGTGCCGACGCCAGGTCCTCAGATGGCCATGGAACCCCTCTGAACACGTCATGTGAGAAAGGGGGCGAACGCCCCCACCGATTTAGGACACCTGGTGCCCGACCTTTGAGGAACTATGCGGAGGGCTTTCTGAGAGACACGCGAGGGTATGTGTACGGAGTGACCGAGGGCGAGGGCAGAGAGAGGGGGGGGGCAGACCATGAACCATCGAGCCCGAGACCCCAAACAAAGACCACTTTACCTTCGACCACCTGACCACCGTCGTCAAGTTCACCCCCACTGCACACCCCCACACCCTCGACAACCTTCTTCTTCCCCGGACCCTCCATCGCTCCCCCAAGAGTACGCGACCGTCGCCCTTTGCGTGTGCTGTGTGGAGTGGGCGTGGGGTCAGGGCGTGCGTGTGTGCGCGAGTGTGCGCGTGCCTATCCGCCGACTGACCCCGCACTTGGTTGCTTCAGATAGTTTCCTGCCCTGCGTGCGTGAGTGCGTGCGTGCGCCTCTGACGCCGAGCGCCTTTGCGCCGTAAGGCAGCCTTCGGGCTCGCCGGCTTCTCCCCGGGTCTGTCGCGAGGCCCCACCGTGTTCGGGTTGGCCCTCTACCACCGGGCAACAGTGCCATTTGGGGTGGGGCCTTCCCTGACGGGGCCCCGTTCGTCCCGTCACTCCCATCTGCCCTGCGCTACTGATGGGGGGGGTGCAGCACAATAGGGAACCGTTGCACGTCCACTCTGAGGGAACACTCACCAAGGGGGATCAGCACCAACGTCACCGGGAGGCCAAGGTTGCTGTCCTTGGAGCGCAAGCCACGGGACTAAGATGGGAGCCCAAATGGGAGGGGTTTGTTGTTCTACCATGGCCGGCGGTGGATTCGCCGCCGGCCCCCTCGTCATAAACCCTCGGAGACACTACTAACTACCCTCCACCCCAAGATGCAAGTCCCTCTGGTCATGCGTAACTCGAAGATACCGTGACCAATACGGACTCCCAAATTGAAAGTTAAGGGTTAGAAGTAGTCCCCCTATATTAGGGTCACAATACGGTCATCCATATTGCTACATATCTCCCCCTTAGATTCGGCCCGTCCTCGGGTCGAGTTGCATTCGGCTTTCCGAATGTATGTGGGTCGCGCGACCGCCGGTCGGGTGGGGCTTTGCGCCCTGTCGCGGCAGACACCCCTTTTCGGGGTTGCCTGAGGCGGGTGCCTCCCTTTGTGTGGTACGAACACGATCCGTTTTCCTGACCGTTGAATTCCCGATACGGGTTTTCGTGTCACGACCCCCTCTCCGGGGGGTGGTGCAAGCGGATTCGCCACCAGGCGTCTGGTGGTAGGGGGGCCCCTCTCGCGCGGACGAGTGAGTGGGGACGGGGGCTGCCCGCGTTTCGCGGGGGCGGTTGTGGGGTGACCCCCCTTGATGACGCCGTGTGGGGGCGTGGCCCTGACCCAGGTGCCTGGGTGTAGCGACCTCGTAGCTCGGTTGGCGCGGGTCGTCCCGCGTTGCCGTATCGCTCGTGCTGAGCTGTGTGGTTATAAACGCGGGTGCCCGCGCTTCCCTGGCTCATCCCAGTGCATTCCCCGTACCGGGTCGAGCCGGCTGCGGCTTCTTGGCACGGGGAACACCTGCTGCCCTGGATCCACCATGTCGGACCCCCAGGTGCCCGGGGGCACGGACGACCTCCTGCTTGAGGAGGAGGAGATGATGCAGGACGACGTTCCCGTCGCTGCCACCGCTGCCGAGTGCTTCCTCGCCAGCTCGTCAAAGTGTGGCAGTATTGACCCCAGGTAGGGGGGCAACACGTGCCATGCAAGGGGCGGCAGGCAGCTAGCCTGACCCGTTCCTCCCCATGCATTTGGGTCCCTTTTCCCTAAGTTAGGTGTGGCAGTATTGACCCCCAGGTAGGGGGGCAACACGTGCCATGCAAGGGGCGGCAGGCCACTAGCCTGATCCGTTCCTCCCCCTGCGTTTGGGTCCATATTCCCTAAGTTTGGGATAGTTAGCTTAGTAGTAAATCCAACTTGGATTTGAGGGTTTTCCGCATTTTATCGTCTTGAAATTTCGTGCGGCCCGGTGGGCAGGTGCTGGGGTGGGAGATCTTGAGTGGCGAGATTCTGAGGGGACCCTGGGGGGATAAGGGGAGGGACAGCGGGGCTTGGCGCTGCGTCCCCGTCCCGACCAAGAAACTGTTGGACCACACACCATCCTCTTGTTTGTCAGTGGGGGGTTTGCCCCACAACAGAGACAGAGTGTGTGCGACCTGCACTTCTTCCGGTTCCCCCGACACGGGAGGCAGCCCTTGTACACCGCCCCAATTTGGGTGTCGTGTGTGTAAGTGGTTTTTGCCACATTTGGTGGAGCATCAGCGGACAGAGGTAAACTTTACCTCCGGGTGCACCCGGGTGTAGGGGGCCCTCTGTCTCAGAGGAACGGTGGACTTGGACCATGTCATACGGATCGTCAGCCAACATGGCTAGTTCGGACCCCCCGTCGTCCGGGGAGTACACGGGTGACGCACGTACTTCAGTGCCTTTGAATACTGGTGAGACAGAGGTGGGTTTACCTTGGGTCGCAGAGGGACTAGAGGTCCCTCAAGCCAGCAGGACTGGAAGTGCGGGCGGGCAACAGGCCACCCCGACGCAGTCGGGAGTTCGCTCGGGTGACACTTCTGATGTGGGTGGGCCGAAGTCTGGCCACCGTGTGGTATACTCAACGGGAACGTCCCAAGGGGTGAGGACTGTCCCCGCGGGTTCCACTCGGGTTGGAGCCAACTTTGGCTTGGAGCCGTCGCCAACTGGGCTTTCGGAGGACGGCGGACGTCCGTTGGTCGGCGATGGGCTCGCGCCCATGCCCCCGGTTGAGACCCCTGAGGATCGTGGTTACCCCTCAGGTGGACTCCCGGAGGCGGACCGAGACTTAACTGGAGTCGACAATCCACTCCTCGCGGAAACTGTCCCTCGGGAGGCGACCAATGTGTTGCGGCAGACTTTGCCGGACCTGGTGGTCACGATGACGAATACAATTCTGAATCAGATTGTGGCGAGTTTGCAAGATGGCCTGAATGTCCAGACCGGACCGGGGCTTTCGAGCCCGCAGGCGCAGGGGAAATCCCTCCTCACGCCTACCTCTAGTCGCCCCGAACAGGAGGCGACACCTGTGACTCCCAACGAGGGAGCCACACCATACTCGGTGGGGCGTACGCCCTTCATGGGGGAGTTCCCCCCGGAAACGCCGGCGGCTACACCAAGCGCGCCGCGCCAGACTATGGGCACTGAGGGTGAACTTGCTCCAGTGCCACAGCGGCTGTTCCCTCAACGTGAGGTGCCGCCCAAGATCCAGGTAGCCAACCCGGTCTACCAGAGGATCTTTGCTTGTGAGACCTACGCCCTCCACAATAGGTCGGTGGCGTATGGTCCTGACCAGGCCCAAGCCATGGGCCGTGCCAAGAAGAATGAACTTCTCTCTTTTGGGCACAAAGCGGAGTGGGATGGAACTCCCCACCTCCGTGTCTTTGAGTTCCTACGTCGTTTCACAAAATCCTGCGACGACAATGCCATAAGTGAAGGCATGGCTTTCTACATGCTACAGGAGTTTACGAAGGGAGACCTGCGGACAGAACTTAAGTCCGTCATGCCCAGCTCCTCAAGTGGAGGCGCTGGTGAGGTGACGTCCTATTTGGAGCTCGTCAACTGGTTGTTGAGAGCCATGGTTGATGAAGCGGCGCTGGCTTCTCAAGTCGAGGAGTTTACGCAAGCCCATCAGGAAGAGGCGGAGGACGAGTTGTCTTTTGCGGAGCGAGTCCGTAAGCTCAACAATCTTTGTGGGTTTCTTCATCCACAAGCTGTGGTGGAGAGTCGGTTTGTGGAGGGACTCCATTGGTCAGTCCGGATGGAGACACGGGAGCATAACACTGCCTGGGCGACCCTGGCCGAGTTGGCTAGGTTCGCCTACCGCAGAGGCGAGGCCTACCGCAAGTTGCGGGAGGAACAATGCCAGGAGCGTCAAGCCGAGTTGGCCAAGGAACGGGAGGAGGCGCGCCAGGCCAGAGAGTTGAGAGAGGCACGCCGAATCCGCAAGGAGAGGGTGGTAGCTGCCGTGGGAACTTCCCAGGGTATCTCTTTGTCTTCCCCAGTTGGGAAGACCCCTCCGGGAACTGATAATCGGTGTTGGAACTGCAACTCCGATGGACACTGGGCATATGATTGCCCCAAGTTGAGTAAACGCATCCAACAACTTGTTAGGAATGCGAGTAAGAAGTCGGCTACGAAAGAAGTACGTTCACGCCGCGAGGGTGGGTCTCGACCGGTGGTGGCGGTCGCCACACCCTCGGCGAAGGGGGCGGACACGTCGTCCTTGGACTCGTCGTCTTCCCCTTCGTCCTCGGACTCCGACGCCAAGTCGGCGGGAAGCGAATGACGGTTGGAGCTGGTCGTCCGAAGCTCACAACGGCAGCCTCGGCCAAGTGGGTCAAGAGGACGAATCAACCGTGCCGGATACTGCGGCGACCTCAGGGAGTCCGCCCACCTCGGGTAGGACTCCCCAAGAACGTAAACCCACGTCGGGTCATCGCGGTGCTGACGGGTGAGAACTTCCAGGTGGCTCGACGGGTGCAACTTGCCCCCGGCCGCGCCTGTTGTGCCCGTATCGTACTTGATACCGGGTCAGGAGCCTCCTTGATACGCAAGTCGCTATTACCAAAGGAGATGAAGCTCCAACGCTGGAAGTCTAAAGCTGACCATCTGATCGATATCAATGGTGGGGTACTTCCCATCGTTGGTGCCGTGACCCTACCAACTAGGTTAGGGACCCATGAGGTCGACGTGACCTATGGTGTAGTTGAGAATATATTGGTACCCCTGCTTCTGGGTACCCCTTATGTCGTAACACAAGTGCCTTTGATTTGTGGCCCTGAGTACTGGGTCAAGTTGATGAATGGGGAGACTATCCCCATCCTTGGTAAGGGAAGGTCTTTGGCTCCTGTGACAGTCTCACAGTCGAAGCATGTTTGCTCTGTGAGGGAAGGGTTTACTGCTACCCTGCGTTTAGCCCGTAAAGTCACGTTGCCCCCCAACTCGGTGGCGCATGTTGATGTTGTAACTGATTATACGGGGAACGGGTTGGTGCACCCTTACCCCCGTGTTGCCCGCAAGCACCAAGTGCATGTTGCCCTTGGCACGATGGACTCCAAAGCCGGAGTCCCGTGGAGGATCCAGTTGATGAACCTGAGCTCGTCGCCCAAGTACTTCAAGTCGGGAGCCAAGTTCGGCTATATCGACCAACACGAGGGACCGGTAGTAGCGGTCACCCTCAACGCGGGCGCAAGTAGCGACCCGAAGTCCGGAAAGGAGAAGCATCAAGCCAAGTCGGCCGCCTCTCCTCGGCCCCATGTGAACATGGAGGGTGTTCCACCCAGGTTGAGGGTTCAAGTTGAACGCCTCTTGGACCAATATCACAAGTTGTGGGATGGTCAATTGGGACTCATGAGAGCTACCCAACACCGGATCGAGTTGAAGCCCGGTGCGCCCCCTATACGCCAACAACCGTATAGGGGAGGACCCCGTTCAAGGGCCCTCGTTAAGGAGCAAGTTGCTCGCATGGAGGCCCTCGATGTGATCGAGGCCAGTAACGCCGAGTGGGCGAGTCCGGTGGTTATCGTCCCCAAAGTTGATGGGACCCCCCGGTTCTGTATCGACTACCGTAAGCTCAACGAGAGCACGGTGAAGGACAGTTATCCCCTGCCTAGGATGGACGACTGTCTGGACTCTCTGGGGGAGGCGAACGTGTTCTCTACCCTGGACTGTAACGCGGGGTACTGGCAAGTTCCCATTGCCCCGGAGGACTGGCATAAAACTACCGTTATCTGTCACTGTGGTACCTACCAGTGCAAGCGTTTACCGTTCGGCCTGTGTAACGCGCCGGCAACTTTCCAGCGCGCTATGGACATGATTCTGGCCGGAGTACGGTGGCAGATCTGTCTCGTGTACCTAGACGATATCATTGTGTTCTCCCGAAGTCCGGAGGAACACATTGGCCATCTTGGCCAGGTGTTCAAGCTACTTGCTGACGCCGGTGTGTCACTGAAGGCGAGTAAGTGCCACCTCTTCACTCAAGAGGTGGAATACTTGGGACATGTTGTCCGTCCGGGGCGTCTCAGTGTCAACGAGAAAAACTTGAGGGCCATCCGTAAGGCCCAGTACCCCCGGACCCAGACCCAGATGAGGAGCTTCCTCGGGATGTGTAACGTGTACCGAAGTTTCACCAAGGGCTTCGCCAAGGTGGCGAAGCCGCTGAATGAGCTAGTTGGCTCAACGCTACCGAAGCACCTGCCTCCCCCAAGTCGGGTGGAGCAGGAATCCTTTGAGACTCTTCGGGACCTTCTGCTGAAGCCCCCTATCCTGGCTATTCCCAGGTTGGGAGGCCACTATATCTTGGATGTGGACGCTAGCTACGACCAACTTGGTTGTGTGTTGCTTCAGCAGCAGCCGGACAAGGAGTACTTGCCGGTGGGATACTTCAGCAAGGGGCTGAACTCGGCCGAGAAGAACTACGGAGTCACGGAGTTGGAAGGACTCGCAGTGGTGTGGGCGGTGACATCACTTCGTCACTACCTAGAGGGTGAGAAGTTCCTCATCCGCTGTGACCACCGCGCGTTGCAGTTCATCTTTAAGACGGACTGTACGAACACTCGTCTCAACCGGTGGAGGGTGCGACTGGCACCCTTCAACTTTGATATTGAGTACCGACCTGGCAGGCAACATGTCCTTGCCGACGGCCTTTCTCGGGTACCTACCGAGGGTCTGGATACTAAGGTAGTCGATGAGGACATTCCCATCGTGGGGGTAGTCACGCGCTCGGGTCAGGTGTTGAACCCCGAGGCGCCAGGGAACAAGAAGTACTTGCCCCTGTCCCTGGACGAGGTGGTGAAGGCCCAGGCCGAGGATCCCTTCTGCAAGTTGCAGAGGGATACACTGCATACAGTGGCGGAGACGCGGTTCTTTCTGGGAGACAATGGCATCCTCATGAGGAGGGGGGTATTCCAGGGGACCGAACAACTTGTCGTCCCCGCATCCCTAAAGGACAGTATCCTTGAGAGGGAGCATAACGCTCTCACGGGTGGACACCTGGGGTCTAGTAAACTGTACCAGACCCTGAGGACCAGGTACTACTGGCCGTCCATGGTGGTGGACATCTACAGTTGGGTGGCTGCCTGCACAAGTTGTGCACAGAACCGTCTGATGGAACGGCGGCCTACTACGGCTATGCTATTGTTCCCGGCCAAGGAGCCCTTTGCCGCGTTGGCGATGGACATCCTTGGGCCACTGCCAGTGACCGAGGAGGGCAACCAGTACCTCCTGGTCATCTGTGACCGCTTCACGAAACTTACGCGAGCGATCCCACTGGCAGAGATCACGGCCATGTCGGTCGTGTCAGCCTTCCTAGATCACTGGGTTGCCGCGTATGGCATTCCGGATAGTACACTATCGGACAATGGACCGCAATTTGCGTCTGTACTGTTTCAGGGAGTGCTGGATATGTTGGGGGTTCAGGCAAACTATGCCACCCCCTACCACCCACAAACTAATGGGCAGGTGGAGCGCTTCAAGAAAACTATTGTTCGGCAGCTGCGCCACTATGTGAGTGAGCATGTGAAAACGTGGGACCAATACATTTCTATTCCTACCACTGCCTACAATTCGCAGGTTCACTCATCTACCGGGGAAGTACCCCTCGCTTTTGTGACCCCCCGTCGCGTGCGGTCTATTGCCGTGCAGCGGCCGCTCCCAACTAGGGAGGATGGTGGCAGTACGCCTACTCCTACTGAGAGTAAGGCGGAGTTCGCTGCTAGGCTTGAAAACCTCATCCCTCAAGTCAGGGCTGAGATGGACAAAGCACAAAAGCGCTACAAGCGTACCTTTGACAAAAAGGTGCGCAATGCTAAGCATGTCCCCGAGCAGGATGACTGGGTGCTGGTACACTCACACACCCCAACTGGGGGTAAGTTGGTATTCCAGACGAAGGGGCCGTACCAGGTCCTTCGTACTGATGGGCGGCGCTTCACCGTCGAAAGTGACGATGGGGTCCGCACAGTGAACGGACAGGACGTGGTCAAAGTTGCACCACCGCCTGCAGGCGACCCAGCTTGGGCGCGTGCAGTGAAAGCGTGGCGCCTCCCCTCCCTGCCTGCGGCCAAACAGGGCCCGCAGGAGGACGTGTTCGATAAGTTCATCGACCACGGATGGGATGAGGACACTGACCGCCTTATGTTGAGGGTGCGTTGGTTTGGCTACAAAGCCAAGGATGATACGCGGGAGTATGTGGAGGACCTTCCCGCTGAGAAGGTCCGGGCTTACTGTGCCCGGAATGAGATAGACCCTAACAGCCCTCCCTCAACGTGACGGAAGGCCGAGTAACAGTGCCAAGAGAGTGCTTCAAGTCGAAGTGGTACGCAGAGTGGCTTTTAACTACAGCCCTAACCCTCACACTCTCACAACCAAGGCAGCTGCCAACTAGGCATGCTTGCTAGACTCTCCAACCCCACGGCCCTCGCCCTCACGTGGAGGCGAGCGGCGAGACCCACGGCGATAACGCTCCGCACCAGTCGGCGGGGCCGGCGGCTCCAAGTCGGAACCGCCGCGCCCCTCACGGTCACGCAAGTGGCGACGACCGCGGCTGCCTTTCTGTTTAGTCTTGCGCGCAAGTTGGCGACGCAGACGCCGGACCGACTCCGACTCTGACAGAGTCGAGGACTCCGAGACGGAGTAAGACAACTCGTCTTCCGACACGGAGGGAGAGCGCCGCGAGTGTCGGCGACGACGGCGAGGAGGCGAGTATGCCCGGCTCGCGCGACGTTTGCCACGCGCAAGTGGGGCTGGCTGGGGCATAATAGCCCCGATGCGAGCCAACTCGGCCGTCATAAACTCCGCCACCGACTCGCAACTCGCGGTCGCCACTGCAGTACGAACGCGCTCCTGAAGTTGAGGAGTCTCGGAACTTTGAAGGGTTGCGGTCGACGCGGCCAACCAGGAAATGGTGCGCACCAACGTGGTGATCATCATTTCCGAGGTCAGAGGCGTGGCCGGTAACACCAAGTTGGGGTATACCGTCAGGAGGGTGGCCCCCAAGTTGGGGGACACCGGGGTGGACGACTCAACGGCCACGCTAATCGGGATGTCCCCGTGCGGCTGGTAGGGGACAGGAGGAAGCGGAGGGGCATGCCGAGGTGGCGGTGCCCGAGTGTATCTGCGACCCCTACTCGGGGCCCCCGCAGTGGGTTGAGTCATATGGTCATCGTGAGAGGGCACGGCCATCACTATGGCCTTGTCCGGGGGTGGCGCAGTGTGGCGATCCACCCCCGGGGCATACGGGTAGTCCCCGATGCCCAGCCCCTCTCGTAGGACCACACGGCCGTCGTGAAGTTCACGAGCGACCCACACGAACTGGCGAAGTGCGCCATCGTCCTTGGGCCCATGAGTGGGGCGGCGCAACTTGTGCTCAATGCTCTCCCACTCGATAAACTTGTGGAGGCGGAGCATCTCCTCAAGTAGAGTGAGTCGTCCTGATGAGCACCCCTCAGCAACTAGCTGAGGGGTGAGCTGTTCCAAACCTTGGATAAGCCGGAGGGGGAGATGCCAGAGCATCCCCCGCCGCTGAACACAAGACACCCAGGTCGACATGACCTCGAGGAGCCACTGGGTGGCCAACATGGCCCACACCAGGTGATCAGGGCCAGCCGTCAACATGACGGAGCCGAAGTGGTCAAGCAACCGTGGCAGCAACGCCGGGAACCTGTAGGGGACCTCAACTTGAGGCCACCACTCGGGATTCTTCGGATAGTACTGCTCCTTACTGGCAGCAGACTGCTGAGGGAACTCAAGTTGAGCCGAGGTCACCAAGTAGGGACCTCGCCGGAAGTCCTTCTCCATCCGCACATCAAAGTGATGAGTGTGCGGATCGGCCTCGTGAAGGTACGGGGGGCGAGTTGCCACCGCGTCCCAAGTAAAGGTCGGCAAGTCGCCGGGACCCGGGACAGTTCCCCCGCGGTCCACCATGGCCTTGGCCCGCTATATGTCTTCGACCTCCTCGTCGTCCAGGAAGACAAACTGGTCCGTCCTGAAGCCGGCAGGGAACCCGACCCTACGGGGATACTTCTCCCGTAGGCGGTCCCATACCCGACCCATCGCTGCGCCAAGTCGGCCACAGCGAAGAACAGTCAACCCCTCCTCATATAGAGGCCAAGCGGGGTAAAACCACCGCCCCAAGGCCTCACGCGGGACAACTTGTCCCGCCTCCGGGGGAGATCCCGCCGTCAACCCAAAGCCGGGTGACGCGGGAGTCCCATCCCCCGGAGCGATCGCGAAGCCCCCGCCGGAAGTCCCGGCGGGCGCTGCACCGTAGGAGGTGTCTCCATACGTTCGTCGAGAGAGTCCGTCTCCACTCCCGGGGTCGCCATGGCTCTCCCCAAGTTGGGGAGAGACGCCCTGGCTACGGCGGCACGAGACCCGCCTAGAGTTGAGAGGGACTCGGATCGTGGGTAGACGGGTGGCCTCCCCAGCGTGGGGCGGCCCCGTGGAAGGTGAAGGGGAGGTGGTGGTGAAGGTGAAGTGTGAACCGGGGAGAGCAAGCTGCCGAGTGGGCAAGCTTGAGAAGAGGGGCGGTCAACGTCACCGCCTCCACATCCGCGATACGTACTCAAGGTGGGACAGCAAGTCGCGCCCCCAACGCCGAGACGTGCGTTTACGCACCCCCTCACAGGGCCGACCGGGTCGGTCGGAACTGAGGAGAGGGGAGTGTGGCAGCATTGACCCCCAGGTAGGGGGGCAACACGTGCCATGCAAGGGGCGGCAGGCCACTAGCCTGATCCGTTCCTCCCCCTGCATTTGGGTCCATATTCCCTAAGTTTGGGATAGTTAGCTTAGTAGTAAATCCAACTTGGATTTGAGGGTTTTCTCCATTTATCGTCTTGAATTTTCGTGTGGCCCGGTGGGCAGGTGCTGGGGTGGGAGATTTTGAGTGGCGAGATTCTGAGGGGACCCTGGGGGGATAAGGGGAGGGACAGCGGGGATTGGCCCTGCGTCCCCGTCCCGACCAAGAAACTGTTGGACCACACACCATCCTCTTGTTTGTCAGTGGGGGGTTTGCCCCACAACAGGGACAGAGTGTGTGCGACCTGCACTTCTTCCGGTTCCCCCGACACGGGAGGCAGCCCTTGTACACCGCCCCAACTTGATTGTCGTGTGTGTAAGTGGTTTTTGCCACATTAGGGATAGTTAGCTTAGTAGTAAATCCAACGTAGATTTGAGGGTTTTCCGCATTTTATCGTCTTGAAATTTCGTGCGGCCCGGTGGGCAGGTGCTGGGGTGGGAGATTTTGAGTGGGGAGATTCTGAGGGGACCCTGGGGGGATAAGGGGAGGGACTGCGGGGCTTGGCCCTGCGTCCCCGTCCCGACCAAGAAATTGTTGGTTCACACACCATTTTCGTGTCTTGTCGGGGGGGGTTTGCCCCACAACAGGGATAGCGTGTGCGCAACTTGCACCTCTTCCGGTTCTTCCGACACGGGAGGCAACCCTTGCGCACCGCCCCAACTGGGGTGCCGTGTGTGCGAGTGGTTTTTGCCACACGGAAGACGACGAGGATCGGGTGACCGTCCGCGTGTCGGCGGCGGGCCCGCCGGGCGGACTGTCGTCATGCTGCAGCGGCACGACGGCGCCGTCGGGGGGCGGTCAACCGCGTGTGGCGGCTCCATTTCCCAGTCCTCCGGCGGCCCGGATGGGTCCTGTCGCCGGTGCCGGCGCGGCGCTACCTCAAGATGGTGCAGCCGCTGCTGCTGATGGTCGTGGCGGCGCCCCGGCCGGGACGGCGGGTCAAGATGGTGCGGGTACCCGCCCGGTTGGTGGTCGGTCTACGGGGGCGGTTGAAAGGTCTACCCCATCCGTCCCCGTTGTGCCCTCGTCGGGCCGGGGTGGTGACCGCGCACTTCCCGCGGTGCCGCGGGCGTCTGTCGGCTAAGACGTGTCTTCCCCGATGGCGGTAGACTCCGGGAGTTACTCCGGGCGGGCGCCCGCCCTTCTTCTTCCTCCTCGCCCAAGTGCGCCTGCGGCGCCGGCCCATCTGCCGATGGGGCTTCCCCCGGCGCCGCCGATTCTTCCTGGGCCCGCCCGGGTTGCCCCGCTGGGTGGCGGCGTCGCCTTGGTGGTGGGACACCCACCTATGTCGGTGTCCGACTTGGTGGCTCGGGTTCGATGCCTCACCGTACAAGAGCCCACGGCCTCTGCTGGCCGGATGCGGGTGGACTTCCACCCGCCGAGCTAACGTGGAGGCTCCTCCCGGCGCATCAAGTTGGACCCGAGTTGGGAGCGGGAGTTGGCGCGGCTGGTCGACCAGCCGAATGCTATCCGTGTGGAGCATCATTGGATACTGAGTCAGCCGGACGACAGGCATGCCCAGCTTTGGCGCACCCGGGGCGGGCGGGGTGACGTAATCCTCAACTCCGCGTTTGGGGTATGCGACTTGGTTTCTCCCGCGTTGGCGCGGGACGTTGACTACCCGGCTAGTGCTCGGAGGGTTGCGGCCGCTGTGACTCCTGTTGCATTCGGGCACACCGTGCCCGATACTGGCCGGTATCCCGGGTTTGAGTACTTCCCGGGGGTGTCCCCGTATCTGACGTTGACGGCTCCGTGCCCGCCCATGGCGGGGCTGAAGTCGGCGTCGAGCTGGCGACGCAACCATGGTGTCATGACGGATGCGTTCCGCACCGATATAACCTGTGCGTTGCAGACCGGTAACGGTCGCACGCCGGTGTACGCTCCCGTGCGCCCGCCTCTGTGGCACGAGGGGTGGGAGGCCGCCCCGGCTTTCCGGTTTGACACCGGCTCATGTCTCCGATACTTCGGTAGTGTGTTGGCCTCCCGGCCTGTCCATCCGTTGCAGGGGACCCTCACCCTCGAGGTTACCCTCGGACAGGCTTCCTCATTCTTGCTGTCCGTCCGTCGGCAGGGGAGGCTGCTTCATCTTCCGACGGGTGTCCGCCGGCATATCAGGCAGCTGGGCGTAGACATGATTGCTGCCAAGACCGGGTTGGCCCGGGAGTTCGAGGCCCTCCTGGCCGTTCACGATGCCGCGAACTGGGCCGGGGTGTTGACTCTTCCCCCGTACCGGGATCCGCAGGCTGGGGCTGCCCCCTTGCCTCGTCATTCGTTGCGCATCCGGCGTACTCAGCCGGGTGAGCCCAGTTACCGTGGGTGGGCATCCACCGAGGTAGTTCCTGACCTGGGTATTCCCATGGTTATCCATGACCCTCTCCAGGTCCTGGCTCCAGGGTTCTCTAACCCGATACTGGTGAGTAATGGCCGTCGTCCCCGAGAGTGGGACTCTACGGGTGGGGAGCGTGAGGTGTCCCGTCGCCGGGCGGAGTCCCACCGATTTTACGGTGGAGCCCCTTCCGTGGGGTCCCACCGGGCCTCGTATCGGGCGCCACCGGCTGCGGTGGTAGCCGTGTCGGCTCCTGTGGCTCCTCTGGCTGCGCCAGTGTCACCTTCCGCCCCTGTCATGCCTGACGGGGGTCCCCGTCTATGGTATGAGGGCGTTGACGCCCTCGTTGCCCGCGAGCTGCGGGAGGGTCTCTCTGTTAGCTGGGGAGATATCCCCCCAGGTGCTGCGCTGGTTGGTTCCGCGCGTTGCTTCGGTGGTGTGCTGGACCGCCTCCAGATAGCTCTGGAGGAAGTGAAGGCTGGCTGCAGCACCCTCCTGGAGCTTTGCACAGAGGAAGCTCAGGCGATTGACCGTCGCGAGATTGCCACCGGTGGAGCATAGAGGTGTACGCGTCTACGCGTGAGTGGCCTCCTTCGGGCAGCGGGGGTACCCACTGAGGAGTGCTGTTGTTATGAGGGAGAGGGACCCGGTGACCCTTACGGTGGCCGGATCGTACTGAGTATAAACTCATCCTCTGCTGGGGCTTTTGCATGATACCGATGTCTGCCTTTTGGGGAGTACCCCGTCTGCCTTAGCAGTGGCTTGCCTTGGTTTTTCTCGCGTCCCAAACCCATCCTGGTTGGTTAATACTCATGAAGGTCAACCTTCCTCGGTCCGTCACTTGCCCCATGGATGAAGGTTTACCTTGGTGTAAGCCTCAGGTTACTTTGAAATTATTAGAGTTAGTCATCTCTTTCCAGTAAACTTGTTAAAGTCAGTAGCCCACTTAGTTTGCCGAAGTCCGCTCCAACTTAATGAACCTAAGTCTTGCCGAGTCCATGTGACACCCTACTTAGTAGGTATAAGCCTCACCCCCCAACAGCCGAAGTCGGTGTCGGTTGGGTTGTTACAGTAGGCGTCGTCGCCTCATGTGAGGCATGGGAAGTTGGCGGGGAATATTCGCCGCCTGTTCCCAGGTGGGTGAGTCGTATCCGACCCACATCACCTTGACGTACCAGGGTCCTGGTAGGTCCCGGTCGGTGTGTCCGACCACGCTCTCTACTTGGTATGGAATCCCATCCGGCCCCACCGGGTCATCTGACCGGTAGGTTGTAAGAGCTTCATGTAGCAACCCAGCCGGTACCGGCTGAGGCTGTTCCGGCTTCGGAGCAGGTGTCACATCATTGAGATTGATGCGTTGTATCTCCGTATCGGAGTGAAAGATTACAGAGTAATCATCTCTGTGTAGGATCTGGTACGGTCCCTTGACCGGTTGCATGAGCTTGTTCCCTCGGAACTCCTGGTGTCTGATGTAGACCCAGTCACCTGTTACCAGGGTTGCGTTGCGTACACGTAGTCGGGCGTCGAAGTTCTTCTTGTATCGAAGTTGTGTACGGTCCAGGGCACCCCTGAGCTTAGGTATCATCCACGATAGCTTGGCCAACCAAGCTAAGTGGATCCGTTCGGCCGGTCGGCCCTTCGGTATGTCATACCGAGTGCATCTGCCCGGTGGCAGCGTCAGATTACCGACGCTCATTGGAATGACCCACTCCAGTGGAGCAATGTTGGTGCTCCGGTGGGGCCTGGCATTATATGGCAGGGTCAATACGGACAGGAGCCTGTCCCACGTGTTCGTGTGTTCCGCCACGTTGCATTGGAGCATCTTGACGATGGTGCGGTTGAACCGCTCCACCTGCCCGTTGGATTGCGGGTGGTAGTCGGAAGCCCGACGTGGTTCGATACCGAACATGCCCATGACCTTAGTGCAGAATGCTGACGTAAGGTTTGCTCCGTTGTCGGAGAGGAGTTGCTTCATTACTCCGTAAGCACTGATCCAGTGGTCAACCACTGCGTTCATGATCGTGTAGGCCGTGTCATTCGGAATGGCTACTGCTCGTGACAGCTTAGTAAAGCGGTCCGACATGACCAGGATGTACCCGTTCCCTTCTTCCGTTACCGGAAGTTGGCCGAGTATGTCGATAGCGATTTGCTCGTTGGGCCCATCGGGTAGGAATAGTTTCATAGCGGATGCCCGCCTATGAAGACTCATACAATTCCGTGCACGCGGGTGGCATCCCCGCACGTGGTTGACTACGTCGACGGCCATTGCTGGCCAGAAGAAGAACCTCCGCATGGCTGCGAACATGCGCGAACCCCCCAGGTGCCCGGCTGTAGGGTTCTCGTGTTCTCGTTCCATGGCGGCTTGTCGTAAGGACACGGGAACCACGACTTGATGTCGTCCATCGGCGGGTGCCCGCTGGTATATGAGTCCGTCTTCATTCCTGGAGAAGAGGCCGGCCGTGCCGGCCAGGAGGTTCGCGATGGCGTTTACAGTAATCGGCATTGGCCTGCGCCTCGCGGAAGTCCGCGAGGGTCAATGGACACGCCAGGTGTGCCATGCTATGGTCAACCATATCTTCGGTGGCGTTACCCACCATGCAAACCGGTACAACCGGGATGTCCTCGTCCACCTGAAGGGTATCCCCGCTCGGTGTATCGAGTCGCGACAGCGCGTCTCCAAGATGATGGGTAGAGCCGGCCTTACATATTGTCCGGTAGTCGTGCTCGGCTGTAAGGATATGCCCCCTAAATCTCCAAGACTCTAGCTTCGGGCATAAGGACTGGGGCCTCTCCTTCCCTGTCCTTCTCAGCCAACTCCTTCCAAGACGCATCAACTCCCTGTTAATCTGGAGATGCCGCGGTGTCCGGCCGAGATTCTACGGGTCGCGGACGGTCAGCACGAGAGCCGCGGATCGGCTACCCGTTAGTACCCTGACTCATCCCCGGACGGATATTTTCTCCCCGCGGATCAGAGGACTAACGGACCACAGGACAAGCCACATCTCTGACTCATCGGCCAGCCGGAACAATCTCCCCACGAGCCAATGGGAACGGCAAGATTTGCTGACCCACGGGAGATTTTCGACCCGAAGACTGGCGTCTGGCTTACACGCCTCTGCGGCCTTTCCGACCGACCGGCGTGTGAGGCCAGCCGCGCGGCGCCACAAGCGCCGCACGCCGCCCCCGCCCCCGCTTGGGGCTGTCTGGTGGGGCGCCTTGGGGCGCGCACACCCACCTTGACTTGTTCTGAGAGCCTATGCCTTGTTTTGAGCCCATTGGTGCCGCCCCCCCGGCGGCACGGGCAATCGCATGCTTTGGGGCACCCTGGGTGCCCCCCCGGGGGTATATAATGCGTGAGTGCGGGCGCCACCCGGGGAGACCTCGGGGAAAACAACGAACACAGACAACGACCTCCTTTACCCTCGAACCCCTCGACCCCCTCGACCCTCACCGACGTCACGCCCATCTTCTTCCCCACCCCCATCACCGTCACCCCGCCCGTCATCTTCCCCGCGCCCCGCAGCCTCATTGGCTTGCGCGGGCAGCTGACACCGTTCACCAGTACGTTGAGGGCTGCCCGGGTGTGGGTGGTGCCTCACATGTGGTAGCTTCAGATAGTTTGACTTCCTCCTGTCCGTGACTTTGCGATTCCGTTCCCGATTTGGCCCCCCCTGCGTTTGTGCCCTCGTGCTGCCCCCTGTGTTCGGCGTGCCTCGGGCATTGTAATACGAACGCAGCGGGTTCCACGAATCACACCGAAAGAACACGGCCCTGACACTGCCCTGGTGGCCCCTGTCACAGTTTCTTTCTTTTGGTCAACGGATTGTTGAAGCCCAGTGGGTGCCAAATCAGGTTCCAAGTATTCTTCCTCGGCGTTGGCGGGCGCCCCGACTTCCTCGGCGGCGACCGCGCGCGCGCCGGCGGAGCGCGCGACCGCGGAGGCACGCGTCACCCCGGCGGCGCGCGCATCACCGGCGGCGGCATCCACGTCATCCTCTGTGCCGGCGACGGCCGACTCGGTGGCGGCAGCCGCATCCAAGCCCCCCCTCTCGCGCAAGGGCAAGGGCCCCGCCGCGCCCGGCTCGGCGGGCTCGGCCAGTCGGGGCCTGCTGCTGCCCCCGCGGGACCCCGCGCAGTGATACACTGCGCCGCCCGCCCCACGTATTGGGCACATCCGACCCACGGCGGCGCGCGCGGCGGAGCTGCTGGAGCAGCACCGGATCGCCAAGAGCATCCCCAAGGAGAAGTACGTGTGCAAGCCCTGTGGCGTGCGTTGCAACAGCCTGACAATGCTGCGCGATCATCGCTGGTCGCGGCGCCACCGCAATACGGTCAACCGTCCAGCCACGCGCCCGCGGTGCGACATCTGCGATCGCGAATTCGGGACGGTGAAACACTTCGAACGCCACCAGCGTGGCAAGGATCACCACCGCACGCTGGCGCGCCACACCAGTTGACACCTCGCAACACCCCCCCGGATCTGTGCGAGAGGCGCCATCTGCCACGTGGATTACCCCCCGCTTGGAAATCCGGCGCGACCCGACTCGGGCCCGCGCGCGGACGCCGGCAGCATAATCCGATTGCATGCTTGAGTCTTCGAATTCTGCTTCATCGCATCACTTGTGAACCATCAAATAGTGTTGTACATCTTTGGAATCGTTGCAGCCACTACGGCCGCACACGTGCAGAAGCTCGTGTACCACGACTTTGACGGATCAAATTACCTTGCACATCTTGAAGGACCTGCCCGGCGCCCAACCGGAGTAAGTCGATTTAGATCTGCTTAGTTGATTTGATCGTTGCGAATTTTACCATGGATCCCCCTAATCCTTCTGGTATTAGCCCGACTAATCCAGGCACGGCCTCAACCGCACCCTCAGCGGAATCATGGAATCAACTAACTGCGTTCGTCTCGCAGATGAGCGCCGAACTCGAGCCTCACAAGGTAGAACTGGCGGACGCCAAGAAACAGCTGTCGGACGCCCAGTCGAAGACCACCGGTGCAGGCGCAACGACTGCGAGGCCGCACAAGCCCGCGCTGTTCTCCGGCAAGCCCGGGACAATTGAAGCGTGGTGCTCGCACATGGACTCTTATGTGCGGCTGACTGACCCTGACGAAGCGTGCCGGATCGCCTGCACCTACCTGGACGGTGAGGCGTTCACTTGGTGGCATACCTACAGTCGTACCATCGCGGTCCCCGACTGGACTGCCCTGCGGGCTGCGCTCATCCGTCGCTTCAGCCCACTGAACAAGACGCAGGCGGTGCGGGACAAACTGCACTCCTGGCGTCAAATCAAGGACGTCGGGACGTTCAACAGGACGTTCCTAAGCGTCCTCTTGGATATCCCCGACATCACCGAAGCGGAAAAAATCGACCGCTATAGCCGAGGCCTTAAGCGAGACATCTGGCAGGCACTGTGCCTGAAGACCTACACGGATCTTGAGTCCCTTATGACGGACGCCCTGCGCGTCGAAGCGGCCAAGGCTGGAGCGTCCCGTATTACCAGGAATGTTAGCAGCACTTCTGGGAAGCCACCGACGACGGGTGTTATCCCAATGGACATTTCCAGCATCAAGGTCGACAAGCTGACGCCAGACGAACGCCAGCGCTAAATGCGCGAGGGTCTGTGCCTCCGCTGTCGCGAGAAAGGGCACTTGGCTAAGGACTGCCCCAAAAGGCCTGCGGAACTGAAGCAGCAACCGTCATCAACACTTGTGAAAGACGCTTCTTCGGTTCCTGAAAATATGTCGTCACCGTTTGAAGGCCCCCGACTCGGGCTTCTGCTTTTTACTGCTTCTGTCAATGGCAAAGTTATTAAGGTGCTGTTTGACGACGGATCTCCCATCAACTTCGTCTCAAGGCGCCTCGTGACCTCCCTGCTTGTGAACACTAAGGAAACGGACTTTGCGGCAAGCATGCCCGATGGCCGCTCTCATGTCCTCGCTGAAACCATTGAACCCCTTGAGATTCAAATTGGACCGTATCAAGAACGACTGCGATTTGCTGTATGTGACTTAAACGCATACGACCTCATCCTGGGAAAGAAGTGGCGCGATGACAAGGACGCCAAAATCAACAACAAGAAATACAAGATCTCCTTCAAGTTCGACCACAAGAACATCTCTATCACAGCCTCCCTGAAGAAGCCTGAACCCCTGATCAGTCGGCAACGTCTCGCCCGGGACCTCGTCCGAAGGTGCCCGGTTTTTGCCATCTACCTGCAGTCCGAAGATCCCTCTACCAACTTCGACATTAACGCCATTTCGATGGGACACGCCGACGACAAGAGAGAAGTTCAAGAGATTCTCAAAGAATACGCCGACGTCTTTCCAGACGAGCTCCCCGACGGACTTCCTCCTGAGCGCAGTCACAAGTTTAGCATCAAGCTTACGGACGATGCCCAACCACGTCGTAGCGGAATTTACCGACTAGCCGAATGGGAGCTCGAAGAACTCAAGACCCAACTTGCCGTCCTAATAAGGAAGGGATTCATCCAACCAAGCGCCTCACCGTGACGCTCTTTCGTCCTCTTTGCGGCAAAAAAGGACGGTGGCTGGCGAATGTGCATCGACTACAGGGCCCTAAATAAGGCCACCATCAAGAACGCGTATCCACTACCACGCATCGACGACATCTTCGACCAACTGCGAAAGGCCGAGTACTTTACGAAGATCGACCTCCGTTCTGGCTACCACCAGATTCGCCTTGATCCGGAAACAATACCTCTGACGGCGTTTCGAACCAAGTACGGACTCTATGAGTTCACGGTCGTACCCTTTGGTCTTACGAATGCACCCGCGGTCTTCATGAACCTAATGAACGATGTCTTCAGACCCTACCTGTACGACTTCATCTGCGTCTACCTCGACGACATCCTAGTCTACAGCGAAACCTATGACGATCACCTCAAGCACCTAAGAATAGCACTCGACAAACTACGAGAACACAAGCTCTACGCCAAGTTGAGCAAGTGCCAATTCGCTCGGACCACTGTGGACTACCTCGGTCACGTCATATCCGAGAAAGGCTTCTCCATGGAAGACTACAAGGTCCAAGCCATTCGTACATGGGCAACACCGAGAAACAAAAAGGACGTGCAATCCTTCCTCGGTATGGTCAACTTCTACCGCAGATTTATCAAGGGAATGGCGGCCGTAGCCACGCCTTTGACGAGGCTGACTGGGAATGTCGACTTCGAGTGGACCCCAGACGCCTAGAAAGCTTTCGAGCAGCTGCAGAATCTGACAGCAACCGCACCAGTACTAAGGCCTTTCGACAAGAGATATCCAATCTACGTGTCTACCGATGCCAGCGGATATGCTGTTGGCGCAGTCCTTGAGCAAGATGACGGACGCGGACGGCGTCCAGTGGCGTACTTTTCGTTAACTCTCAACATCCACGAGGAACGCTACAGCATTCGTGAACGAGAACTTCTTGCAGTCGTACAAGCCATCCGCCATTGGCGCTGCTACCTCTACGGAAGACCCTTTGAGGTCCACACCGACCATGAGTCCCTGAGATACCAAAGAACCCAAGAAAAGCTCAACGATCGTCAAGTGAAATGGCTGGAGCTTCTGGACCAGTTCCAGATCAAGATTGTCCCCATCAAGGGCACTTCAAATCCCGTGGCTGATGCCTTTTCCAGGCAGCCACAATATGCTCCCGACAAGCACGCCCCCAATCAAGACCTCCTTATTCGCGTGCTGGCCAAGACCATCAAAGCCATCCCCAAGAAAACTGAAATCAACAACCTCATGACCATCAACCAAAGTGATCAAGACCTTGCCACCTTAGAACAAGAGTACGACGCGGACCCCGAGTTTGCCGACCTAGTCAAAGACCCGGTATCTCCCTACCGGCTGCACATGAGGTTGTTGAAGCGAGGTGACCGAACGTGTATCCCTGTCGGTACTCTACGCCAAAGACTACTCCACGACTACCACGATGTCCCGTGCCAAGGGCACATGGGAGTCAAGAAAACAACGAAGGCCATTTCTTCCAAGTACTACTGGAAAACAATGCGGAAGGACATCCAAAGATACGTACAAACATGTGATTTGTGCCAGCGAAACAAGGCTAGCACCCATTCACCTCTGGGTCACCTCAAACATCTAGATCCCCCGAACCAACGATCGGCAAGTGTCTCCATGGACTTTATCACGCCTCTTCCTCTGACTCCAAGAGGTCACAACGGGATTGACGTCGTTGTCGACCGCCTCTCCAAATTTATTCGCCTCGCCCCGATGAAGCCGGACTGTACCGCGCCAGTTGCAGCACAGCTTTATCACGACCATGTCTATCGACACCACGGACTGCCTGCTGATGTCGTCTGCGACAGGGACCGCGTCTTCTTCTCCAACTTTTGGCGGTCACTCACGGAGATCCTCAAAGTCAAGGTCAAGGCATCTTCAGCCTACCACCCGCAAACTGACGGACAGACTGAGATTATGAATAAGAAGATTGAGGAAATCCTGCGAAATTTCGTCAACCATCACCAGGGCGATTGGGACCTATTCTTGGTTGCTGCTGAAGTAGCCTACAACCGGTCGCCAAATGCTGTGACGACGTACTCACCCTTCTTCCTGAACTACGGATTCGAACCCAAGACAGTTCCAATGTACATCCTCGACAAGTCAGAATCAAGTATAACTGCAGTGTCTAACTGGCTAAGCGGTCTCCAACGTGCTCAGGAGACTGCCATATCAGCCATCAAGAGTGCAAATGAGGCGCGCTCGGCGTACGCAAATCGCCATCGCCGACCTTGCACGATTGCCGTCGACGATCTGGTGCTTCTAAGTACCAAACACCTTGTGCCAGACGCCTTCCAAGGCGCTCGGAAGCTGATGCCCAAGTACTCAGGACCCTATCGCGTCACTGAAAGCATTAATGATGTGACTTTCCGCCTGGATCCTCCCCAAGCGGTGCTCGATCGCAAGGTTCACAAAGCCTTCCATGCGAGCTTGCTAAAGCCGTACCGCGCTGACCCGTACGGCTGACTTCCTCCCGTTCCGCCTCCGGTTACATTTCCGGACGGTTCGGTCGAGTACGAAGTCGACTCCATCTTACGGTCACGAAAGCGCCGAGGACGACTACAGTACCTCGTCAAGTGGAAAGGCTGTGACGTCAGCGAGAACCCCTGGCTGACCAAGCAAGACCTTGCGCACGCACCTGAAGTTTTGGCCGCGTTCCCTCGCCGCGCGTCCTAAGGGGGGGGAGGTGTAACGATATGCCCCCTAAATCCCCAAGACTCTAGCTTCGGGGATAAGGACTGGGGCCTCTCCTTCCCTGTCCTTCTCAGCCAACTCCTTCCAAGACGCATCAACTCCCTGTTAATCTGGAGATGCCGCGGTGTCCGGCCGAGATTCTACGGGTCGCGGACGGTCAGCACGAGAGCCGCGGATCGGCTACCCGTTAGTACCCTGACTCATCCCCGGACGGATATTTTCTCCCCGCGGATCAGAGGACTAACGGACCACAGGACAAGCCACATCTCTGACTCATCGGCCAGCCGGAACAATCTCCCCACGAGCCAATGGGAACGGCAAGATTTGCTGACCCACGGGAGATTTTCGACCCGAAGACTGGCGTCTGGCTTACACGCCTCTGCGGCCTTTCCGACCGACCGGCGTGTGAGGCCAGCCGCGCGGCGCCACAAGCGCCGCACGCCGCCCCCGCCCCCGCTTGGGGCTGTCTGGTGGGGCGCCTTGGGGCGCGCACACCCACCTTGACTTGTTCTGAGAGCCTATGCCTTGTTTTGAGCCCATTGGTGCCGCCCCCCCGGCGGCACGGGCAATCGCATGCTTTGGGGCACCCTGGGTGCCCCCCCGGGGGTATAAAATGCGTGAGTGCGGGCGCCACCCGGGGAGACCTCGGGGAAAACAACGAACACAGACAACGACCTCCTTTACCCTCGAACCCCTCGACCCCCTCGACCCTCACCGACGTCACGCCCATCTTCTTCCCCACCCCCATCACCGTCACCCCGCCCGTCATCTTCCCCGCGCCCCGCAGCCTCATTGGCTTGCGCGGGCAGCTGACACCGTTCACCAGTACGTTGAGGGCTGCCCGGGTGTGGGTGGTGCCTCACATCGGCTATCTTCAGCCTCCACCGGGCTAGCCGTCCATGGCTGTCGGAATCCTTGTCGCCAAGGTTCAGAAGCCATCGTAAAGGTTCGTGGTCGGACCTCACGATGAACCTGGACCCTTCCAGGTATGGCCGGAGCAGTTGCACTGCCCATATGACTCCGAGGCACTCGCGCTCGGTGGCACTATAGTTACGCTCAGCCGGGTTGAGTGTCCGGCTGAAGTACCCTACCGGATGTAGGTCCGGGATAGCATTATCGGTACCGATGATTGTCTCTCCCTGTAACAGGGTGCATCCCACTTGGGTATCGCAGGCATCGACGTCGATGACGAAGGTCCCGCGTCTATGCGGCAACGCAAGCACGGGTGGGGCTAGCAGAGCTTGCTTGAGCAGCTCGAATGCCTCTCCCTCGCTGGGCGAGGGAGTTTCGAGTACCTTTGGCAAGGCGCTGCTCGGAAAAGAACAAGGACCTGTATGATGGCGACTGGGTCTTCGTGGATAACCACAGCAAGACCCGAGGGAAGCTGGACTCCAAGACGGACGGGCCCTATGAAATCCTGAGTACGTACGGCTGGACATTCCTTCTAGACGTGGATGGCTCCCCGTGCCGGGTGAGCAGCGTCCACGTCACTCGAGCTCCACCGCCCAGCAAGCGGGACCTGACCCGGCGTAAGCGCGCCGCAGTAACCTGTTTATCCTAACAAGAAGGCCGAGAGTACGTCTACGTCAAGTTTGTAAACCATGCCTGGAGGGAGGGACGCCTGTACCTGCGGGTGCGCTGGTTCGGTTTCAACCCACCTGATGATACCTGGGAGCCCTTCAACCGGTTGCCCTTTGCCATTGTCTGGGTCTACACACGGTGGACCGGGATTGAAGGTACTCCGGTGGCCAGAGCTGGCAAGATCCTAGAGTCAGACTCGGAGGATGACGAGAAGAAAGGAGCTGACCAGGGCTTGCTGGACGAGGTGAGCTCGGCCGCAACGGACGCGGAACAAGAAGACTAAGAAAAGGGAACGGGTGTATCCAGGAAACGAGCACTACAAGCATGGAACTACTAGAAAACAAGCAAGCACCCGTTCGAGCAACCTTTCTCTCCGCCTCTTCCCTCCTCCTCTCTCCCTTGACTCCCACCTTCCTCGCCCTCAAGTATTACTCCCGGCGTGCGCGCTGCGCCGCAAAAGCGTCCTCCAGCGCGTCGTCAGCAGCACGACGGGTCCCAGAGGACGACGGGATGAAGTAGTAAGGCGGTCGAGACGCCTCGACGTACTCCGCTAATTGAACAGCACTAGTGACCGCCAGACGCTTCCGCTCCTCCAAGTACACCTGCCGACGCTCCTGGAAACTCGTGAAGGTCCCCGACCAGCGCTGGGCCAAGCCACGCCGGGTCAAGGTCGCAAGGAGCTCACCAACCACCGGACTCTCCGACATCTGGCCGCTGTCCGCACAAGCAAGCACCTGGTCGACCACGTCGTTCAAGATGCTGGCAAACGTGCCCAGCACCCAGGAAGACCCAACGCCCTCAACCTGTACCGGAAGTCGGCCCAGCTGATCTTCAATCATTCCAACATCGAACCGGTCGCACGACGGGCCGCCTTAAGTCAGGTACCAGTCGGGCACCCGGAAGCGGGAAAGGAGTAGCGTCGGCGCCGGAATCTCAAACCGACCTGAGGACGCCACACCCGGTCGGCTAGCACCGACGCCGGAAACAGGAGTACCCAACTCAAGGGTGGGCACGGAGCCGCCAACAGACGTGGAAGTCGCACGAGGAGGAGCGCCCGGGGTAGTAGGGGACCGGATGGTACCGCCGGGAGGGACGCCGACAGCCGCAGCAGGCAAATGCAGTGCCGGAGGTGCCTGAAGCCCAGGTGCAGGACGGGACTGGCGCGTAAGCGCCGGCGAAGGCGAAGGCGAAGCTTCCGGTGCAGCAGCAACAACCAAAGGAGGAACGGGGCGGCGGCAACCCGCCCGCCCGCCGCGGCGGTGGGCGCCCGCGCCCTGCGCCGCCTCTTTACCTGCGACGCGGTGGTGGTGGCGGTGCGGGGGGGGGGGGAGGCGGGTAGGGCTGTGGAGGTAGTGCTGGAGGAGGGGCTCAGCCGCGTGACGGGTGGTGGTGGTGGTGGTGGTGGTGGTGGGGGGGGTGTGTTGGGGGGGGGGGGGGCGGCAGAAGGGGAGGACGCGGGTGGTTGTGGTGGGGGGGGGTTCCTTGCCGCCACCGTCACCACCGCCACACCCCGCCACCGTCACAACCGCCACCCCCGCCACTGCAAGCGCCGGTGCCGATGCCGGCTCAGGCGGCGCGTCACCGGGCGCCGGGTGGGGGCGGCCGGTGGTGCGGCGGAGAGGGGGGGGCGCAGGCGGCCGCCGATGGCGGCTGCCGCCGCCGTGCCCCCAACTCCATCACGCATCTCCTCCATCCCCCCCGTTACCCCCCTCCGGCGGCCGCGGGGAAGAGGGGGGCGAGGGAGCCGCTGCAGCTTCAGGTGATGCTCTCGTGCGCCCAGAGGTGCCTTCCGATTTACAGGCGCTTGGGTGTTCTGGGTGGGGACCGCCGGCGAGCACTGTTTCGGCTGTGGTGGCGGCGTCGGTGCCGCCCCACTGTTCCAACCGCCGCTGCAGAAACGTTTTGCCGCGCACCTGCTCATCTCGCCCACGCGTCCTAGATGGGGTGTCCTCCGCTGCGCCCGCACAGCGGGGGACCGCGGTGGCAGCTGCCGCGACTGCGTCGGCGGCACTCCCCGCAAGCCGGCCGGCCCACCGGGCTCCGCGGGCCGCGCCGCCCTCTCCATGCTTCTTGGTCCCTTCCCTTCTCGCCCTTCCCCCCCCCCCCTCGTTCCGCAATCGTGGCGCGGGGCACATTCCCCACAACAGTCCAACCCAGTCGATGTCGTGTAGTGGAGGGGCCACGGCCACGGCCAGCTGCGGCCCCCTCTTCGTGGGGGGAGACGAACCCCAGTGCCAGTGGAGTGGAGGGGGGAAGAGGGGGGGGGGACAAGGGGGCTGGGGGGGGGCCCCCGGAGGAGCAGGGGGGCGGGCTTTTACAGGGGGTGACATCGGGGGGTGGGAGGGGAGGGGCACAGGGACAGGGAAAGGGCAAGGGTGAGGGAGAGGGTTGACCAGGAAGACGCGATGGCAAGAGGGATGCCGCTTTGAAGTACAATTCCTGGCATACTTGTTCGACAAGAGCTGGAACCCGAGGAGTTCATGACGATCGGGTATGGGACCCCGATCGTGGACGACCGGGGACCCCACCTGGACGACGATCGGGAGTCCCAAGCGCCCACATGTGCACACGCAGGATCGATGAGACCGCCGCTTCGAGAAAATTCCCCCTCTGACCCTCAGATTGGATGCGCACCACTGTCGACTAGTGCCGATCTGTTATCTGATTGGCTCGATCCTCACTATCTGCTGACACTCTCCCAATCGGAGCCTGACGAGCCAATCAGCGGGGCCGTGGTCACAACTGGAACACTGGAAAAACGCCTGGATCTGGCCACCAGTCTGGAGACCTCCGTTCGTTCGCGTATATACTGCTGTTCTGCATGCGTGGACAGGCACCCCAGCATTGGGGTCCAGGGAGGGTCTCCCCCGCCAAATATAAGCATCGTCCCCCGTAATCGTGGGTGTGCGACACGCGCGGCAACGTCGTCGACCTCCACCGCCGTTTCTCCTCGTCGTTCCCGCTCCCTTTGTATTCAACCAACCCCCTGTTCCTTCTCCCTCTTCATTATGGGGAACCCGCAGGTGTTCTTTGACATGACCATCGGCGGTGCGCCCGCTGGGCGCATTGTCATGGAGTTGCGTGCCGATGTGGTGTACGTTCCCATGCGAGAGCGGTCGTTTGTTTATTTCAATGTCTGGCATCTGTTTGATCCAGGCGCTGGGTGCGCTTTGAGCGGCAGGTGTTGGTCCTGAGCTGCGCCCATGGCTTGGTCAGCATCGCCTCAGCGCCTGCTCGACTCTTTTCCGCAGCAGCTGTTGTGCAGTTCTGCGGGATCACACTGCTATGGCGCGCCCCTGACACCGGCGTGCACATTTGCGGTTGTAGGCGGGTGTTCGGGGGCGCGCGTGCTTTTCGGCTCATCCTTGTGACGGGCGTGTCCTAACCAACGATTGGCGCTGCGCGCACCGTGAGCTACTTTTTGCCTCACTGGACGCCACCCGTTGTTTGTGTGTCCACTTTTTCTTTTGTAGGCCCCGGACGGCGGAGAACTTCCGCCAGCTTTGCACTGGCGCCAAGGGCTTCGGCTACAAGGGCTCCAGCTTCCACCGCGTGATCACGGATTTCATGTGCCAGGGTGGCGGTACGTTCAGGGGCGAACTGAGTGCTTTGCTCTTAACGCGTTTGTTGCTTGGTGTTCGGCCGCACCAGTCTTTGATCTAGGGCGCTTGTGGTTGCTGGCGTAGTTCGTTCGCTCTGCTCCCTGGCGATCCTGATTACGAGGCGCGCTAACATGTGTGCACGTCGATGTTTCTGATCTTGCATTGTTTGGTGGTCCTCCTTTGTGCATGTTTCGGCCGGTGTGCCCCGTTGCTGTCGCGTTTTTCTGGAAGACTTCACTCGCCACAACGGCACCGGCGGCAAGAGCATCTACGGGGAGAAGTTCGCTGACGAGAACTTCACGCTGACCCACACTGGCCCGGGTGTCCTTTCTATGGCCAACGCCGGCAAGGACACCAACGGCAGCCAGTTCTTCCTGACGACCGTCAAGACCGCGTGGCTGGACGGTACGTTTTTGCCGTCCCAGTTTCTGCTGTGGCGTTCGCCCGTTGATCCGGGGTATCCCCACGACTCAGTCTAATCGCCATGCATGTGTATTCTTGGTGAGCTCCTTGGCCCAGCGGAACCTAACTATCTTCGCTCTGCTCGTGTTGCCTGCCTCCTCTTCACGGGTTGCTCTGTGTTTGTTCATGTTGATTTCTTTGTCCACCTGCTTGACAGGCAAGCACGTTGTGTTTGGCAAGGTCACCGACGGCATGGACGTGGTCAAGAACATTGAGAAGGTCGGCTCGCGGGGTGGCTCCACGAGCAAGCCGGTGGTGATTGCGGACTGCGGCGAGCTCTAGGCGTTGCTCCCCGTCGTTTTTTCAGCAACCGTGCTCGTTGTCGCCTACGGGTGTGGCCGAATGCTGGTTGAGAGTGCTCAATTGCTTGAAGGTTGTGCAGATTGTATCTTGGAGATGAGCAGTGTTCGCTGGGGCGGGGGGGTGGAGGCCAGCGACCTCTTTGCATATGTTTTTTGTCTTGCGTTCAGGGTTGCCCCACGGTGTTTCACGCTTCCGCCGCAGTCGTCCCCGCCTCCTCCAGCTCCGCCACCGTTGTGGCGGCCATATCCGCTACGTACCCAACCTCATCTGTGGACAGCTTCCGCGCCAGCGCCAACGCCCGGGGCGTGCGCACCCCCCGTAGAGCACCCGCCACTCGGTAGCACATCATCTTGGTGCCCCCCCGCCCGTTGGGCGCGACGAGGCGCTCAAACACGGGCACCGCCTCGGGCACGCCGAGGAAGCCCAGCGCCGTCACGGCTTGCCGCTGCACCCCCTCCTCCCCGCGGCGCACGCCGCTGACACCCCACACCGCCGTGGCGGCGACGAGAGCGTCGACTACAGCAGCTGACGCGGGGGCGCCCTGCGCGGTGAGTCCTACTGATGCGGCTCCGTCCTCAATGTCGCCGCTGCCGCTGCCCGCCACTGCCTGTGGCAGGCCGCCAAGGCTGATCGCCGCCGCCGCCCGGACCAACCAGCTGCCATCGTCGTCGAGGGCGTGTGCCAACCCCTGGACCACCACCACCGCATCCGCCACCAGCACCTCGCGGGGAACGTCGAGCAGCGCGTCTGCGGCGGCCGCCCGCACCGATGCGTCACCATCGAGGGCGAGGGCGTCGAGTAAGTCTGTTACGCGGAACGCGCGGGCAGCCAGCGCCGCCGCCGCCGACCGCACCTGCTCCGACCCGTCCGTGGCGGCGTGGCTCGTTGCCAGCGCTTCTGTCAGCAGCGCGGGGGGGTACCCCCGAAGCCGCACCGCCGCGAGCGTCCGCGCGCCAGGCGGGGAGGTGGCGTCGCCGAGCGCTGCTACCAGCGCCGCCTAGGCTGGTTCGTCAATACCGACGGGGGGGGGGGGCATAGCAGCGGCCGCCGCCGCCACCGCCGCGCCCGCCACGGTCGCGGTGTCGCGAACGTCGTCGGGGGTGGCCGCGTCAGCGGCCAGCCGGCCGAGCGCCGCCGCCACCGACTTGGCAGTGCCCCGTGGCGCGCGCGGCGAGGCGCCAAGCATCGCCGCCGCGTTCGCCGCGGAGGCGCGGACGGCCGGCTGCCCCCCCACGGCCGCGGCCGCGGCCAGCAGCGGCGGGATGCCGCGGTCATCCCCCACCGCCACAAGAGCGTCGATGGCTTCCCGGGCAACGCCCATCTCCACCCGGCCCGCCCCCCCCGCCCCGACCACCAGACGGCTCAGCGCGGCCACCGCCGATGGCGGGCGGAGGCGCCCGAGCGCGACAACCACAGACAGCAGCACGCCCCAGTCTGGCGTCTCCTCGCCTGCAGAATGCACCAGTGCGGGCACCCTTGCGCGGCCATCTCTGCACTGCGGCCGAGGCTGCCAAGCCCCGTCGCGGCAGCCGAGCGCACATCCGCGTCGGCATCCGGCGGCGGCGGCGGCGGTGTGCCGCGAGTGCGGCTGCGACGGCGCGCGCGCGGCGCCGCGCGGTGGCGGCGGCGGCAACGCCGTGCGGGTAGACGAGGCGGAGGCCCTGGCATCGGCGCTGTCGGGCGGGTGCCGGCGATCCCGACAGGGGCTCAACCCCGGGCAGGCGTCACCGGGCGCGGCAGCGGGTTAGGCGTCGGCGGCGGGCGGGTTAGGGCCAGCCAACAGGCATAAAGACCAGGTTATCCGCGTGGGGGGACCGGGGAGGAATTGCAAGGCCAGGCGTGGGTTAGCGCGGCGGCAAGCGGGCTTCGCCCGGCGGCAAGCGGGCTTCGCCCGCTTGCCGCCGCGCTAACCCACGCCCGGACTTACAATCCCTCCCCGGTCCCCCCACGGAACAAATACGACTGTGCGGTCCCCCCGGCGGTCCCCCCCGCGTCAAGTCGGTCCCCCCCCGCGCAAATAAACCCAATAACAGCTTTCACGCTTGTGGGGGGACAGGCCATACACTGCGCGCAGCACAGTGCAAACGCCGGTTTTCCGTGTAACTCCTCTCCTCATTCTGTCTGAATCAACCCCGCTGGTCGCTCTTGTCGCGCGACCGCACACCCACCCGTACAGAGTGACCAGGCCCCGAGCCGAAAAGCAGCTGTGGAGGGAGGGGGTGGGGGAGTCCCACAGACTGTGCCGGAGGGGGCTTCGACGCCCACGGGTGCGTCCCTCGGGGGCTGCTCGTCGCGCTGCTGCCGGTGGCGCTCGCCGCCGTGGCTCCCACGGCGACGTAACCACACCGGCGGCTCCCCCTCCTCCTTCCCCCGCACGGCGGGGCGCTGCGGCTCGACGGGCAACGCCAGCCATCGCTGCGCAGGCCCCCCCCCCCGCCGCGGCCGGCAGCGCCGCCGCCACGCGTCACCACACCTCCATGCGGGTGCGCCCCCGCCGCGGGGGTGTGCGCGCCGGCGGGCGGGCGGCGAGCCGGGCGGTCGTGGCAGCGTCGGCCGCGGTGAGCACCACGCCTTTCTTTGTCTCTCCCCTCCTGAGGTCACCCTCTCACGGGGTGGCCACCCGTTTCCGCCTCTGCCCCGCCGCGCCCTCGACACTGCGCCGCTCGCACGTTCCCCTCGGGTGCACCTCCCCTCACCCCTCCTCCCAATTCTACCCCTGTCCTCTCCCCGCGCCGCACCCTTTTCTGCCCCCCCTACCGCGCGTCGCACAGCGCCGCGGTTGCCAACGGGCCTGCGCTGCCTTGCAGCGTCGGCGGCGGCGGCCGCGGCCACGCCGACGACGAGGACCCCGACGCGGCGGTGGCGATGCCGCCGCCGCCACCGCCGCCCGGCCGGGCGGCACCGCCCTCGCGGCGGCGGTGGGCGTGGCGCTCGCCGACGCGGCGGGGGCGGGGGCGTCGGCGGCGGCGGCGGCGGCGGCGGTGGCGCCGCTCCCTGCCCTGGCCGCCGCCCTTGGCAGCGACGCGTCGGCGGCGGTGGGCGCTCTCCGCGGCCGCCTTCTGGCGCTCCTCCGCACCCCGCAGGGGCGGGTGCCGCCGATGGTGACGGCGCTCGCAGAGCTGGGCGCCGCCGCCGACGCCGACGCGGCGCTGCGGCGCTGCGGGCGCTGGCGTCTGAGCAGGCGGCGGGAGGGGTGGCCGACGGGGAGGCGTCTGCCGCCGACGGGCCGCCGCCGGGGGGGGGGGGGGGGGGTGCCGCGGGGGGGGGGGGGGGGCTCAAGCGCCCGCGCCCGCTGCCGCCCGCGGGAGGGCTTCCGCCGCCGCCACGGCGGCCACCGCCGCCAGCGGCGGAGCTGGGGGGCGGGCTGCAGCCGCGGGCCCTCCCCCCCCCCCCCCCCCCTCGCGTCGGGGAGTCGGTGCCCGGTCCCCCCCCCCCACCGCCGCCCCCCCCTTGCTCCCGCTGCAGTCGCGGGAGGTGGCCGCCGCCGCGGCGTGGATGCTCGTCGCGTCGCTGCCGCTGGAGGGGTGGGTGGACCAGCTGCTGGGCGCCCTCGCCGCCACCCCCGCCGACCTACCCGCCGTTGCCGCTGCAGCCGACGCGGGCGGCGGCGGCGGTGGGAGCGGGGGGGGGGGCGCCAGTGGCGGCAGCCGCGGCGACCCGCGGCTGGCTGCCCGCGCCGCGCGGGCGGCGGCGGTGGCGCCCACCTAGGGGGCGCCCCCCGACGCCGCCGCGGCCGCCGGCGCCACTGCCGGCGGGCCCCGTGGGGCGGCGGCGGCGGGGGTGGGGGCGCCTGCACCGCCGCCCCCCCCCGCTCCGCCTTCCCCCCCGGCGGTGGCCCTCCTCCCCGCCGTGGTCCTCGCGGCGGCCCCGCGGGCGGCCCCCCCCGACTTGGCCGACGACGCCGGCGGGGCGCTGGCCGACGTGGCCGTCGGCCGCGTCCTCCACGCCGACGCCCGCGGCGGCCGCGGCGGCGGCGGCCGCCTGCGGCTGCTGCTGGCGGGCCGCCTGCTCGCCGCGTCGCCCGGCCCCGCGGCGGGAGGCAGCGTCAGCGGCAGCGGCACGGGGGGCGTGAGGGGCGACGCCCTCCGCCTCGTCGCCGCCGACCTGGGGGGGGAGGTGGAGCTGGCGCTCTCGTGGCTCCACGCAGAGGCCGCAGCCGCAGAGGGGCGGCGGCTGGGGCTGGCCATTGCGCTGGGCGTGCCCCCCGGGGAAGAGGGGCGGGGGCAGAGTGGGGGGGGGGAAGGGCGGGTGGCATCGACGCTGCCACCGCCGCCGGGGGGGGGGGGGGGGGGGGCGGGCCCGCCAAGGGCAGCCGCAAGGACGAGACGCGGCCGCTGTCCCTGGCGGTCCGCACCCCGTCGGCCGACGGCGGCGCCGGGGACGATGAGTGCTACGACGCGCCCGCGCTGACGCCGTCGGGCGCCGCCCTCCCCCCGGCCTACGCGCGGTACGTGACGCTGCTCCTCTTTCTCCTGTCCGCGGCGGTGGCCATCCCCCCCCCCCGCCCCCCCCCCGAGCCGGTGGTGGCGGTGGCCGCCACCGCGGGCGGGGCGGGGGGGGCGGCGGGGGGGTTGTCGTCCCCGCCCCCCCCCCCCCCCCCCCCCCCCCCCCAGCCGCTGGTGGTGACCCTCGTCGCCGGCGCGCCCGTCCTCCCCGCGCCCGCCCTGGCGAAGGGGCGAAGGCAGAGGGGGGGGCGCATAGCGTGCCGCCCCCGCCACCCGCGGCGGCCGGGAGTGCCCCCGCGCCGACGGCCGGCGGCGCGGCCACCACCGCCGTGGCCACCGCCCCCCCCAACGCCGTGGCCACCCCCCCTACCGCCTCCACCGCCGCCGCCTTCGGCGGCCCCGTTGCCGGCGCGGACGCGGCCGACGCGGCGGCGGGGGCGCCCACGGGCGCTTAAGCGCCCGCCCCTGCCCCGCTGGCACCCCCGCCGCCGCCGCCGCCGCCGCCGCCGCCGCCGCCGCCGCCGCCGCCGCCGCCGCCGCCGCCGCCGCCGCCGCCGCTGCCAGCCGCACCGACGGCGGCGGTGGCAGCCGCAGCCGCACCGCCAGCGGGCGCTTGAGCGCCCGCCCGGCCCCCGCCGCCGGCCGCGCCACGCGCCACGGCGGCGGCGGCGGCGGTGGCAGCGGTGGCGGCGGCGGCAGCCGCCGTGGCGGCAGCGACGGCGGTGGTGGCGGCGGCGGGGCGGGGGGCACGGCCGGCCGGCCGGCCGGGGCGGGCGTCCCCACGGGTGGCGGTGGCGGCAGGGGCGGTGACGGGGCGGCGGCGCGGGCGCCCGCCCGCCGATCCACGGGGTGCAGCAGCGCTGACGGCGGCGGCAGCGGCGGCAGCGGCGGCGGCGGCGGCGGCAGCAGCGGCGGTGGGGGGGGGAGCGCCTCCCTCGCAGGCGCTTCCCCGCCCGCCATGGCTGGCGGCGACGGCGGCGGCGGCGGCGGCGGCGGCAACGGCGGCGACGGCGACGGCGACGGCGGGGCAGGCCCCCTGCCGGCAGCGGCGGCCCGTCTGGCCGGTGGAGGCGTCGCCGGCAGTGGCGACGGCGGAGGCGGCGTCGGCGTTGCCGGCAGCGACCGCTTCAGGGGCGACCGCGGTGACCGCGGCGACGGCGGCGACGGCGGCAGCAGCACTACCAGAGGCGGTGGCGGCCGGGGGGGGGTCGCCCCCCCCGCAGACGCCCCCCCCCGCACCACGGAGAGGAGCGGCGGCGGCGGCGGCGACGACGGCAGCGGCAACGGCAGCGGCGACGGCGGCGGCGGGGTAGCCCCCCCGCCGGCGGCGGCGGCCCGCCTGGCCAGTGGGGGCGTCGGCGGTCGCGGGAGCAGCGGTGGCGTCGCTGCTGCCGGCAGCGACGGCGTCAGCGATGGCGGCGGCGCCGGCGTCAGCGACGGCAGCGGCGCCGGCGTCAGCGACGGCAGCGGCAACGGCGTCAGCGACGGCGGCGGCGACAGCGGCGACGGCGGTGCCGGCGGTGACGACGGCGGCGGCGGCGGTGGCGACGACGGCGGCGGCGGTGGCGACGGCGGCACAACGGGGTGCACGGTGGCCACGGCGGGGTGGCCGCGGCGCGGCTGGCCGCCGCCGCTGCTGCTGGCGGGGGAGGCGGGCGGCGGCCCCGGCCGCCGCCGCCGCCAGTCGTCGCGCCGCCGCCGCCGTTTCACCATCGCCGCCGCCGCCGCCGCGTCTGCGTCTGCGTCTGCGTCTGCGTCTGCGTCTGCGTCTGCGTCTGTGTCTGCGTCCGCGTCTGCGTCCGCGTCTGCGTCTGCGTCCGCGGCCGCGGCCGCGTCGGCGGCCGCCACCAGCGGCGGTCCCGGCCGCGACTGCGGCGGCGGCGGCGGCGGCGGCGGCGGCGGCGGCGGCGGCCGCGGCGACGGCGCGGCGCGCGACGCGGCGCGCGGCGCGGCGGCGGCGGCGGCGGCGGCGGCGGCGGCGGCGGCGGCGGCGGCGGCGGCGGCGGCGGCGACCGCCCCCCGCGGAGGTGGCGGCGTCAGCGGCAGCACCGAGTGGCGGCGCCGCGGCCGGCAACCGCTGCCGCCGCGCGGCCGCCGCCACCGCCGCCACCGCCGCCGCCCGTTGCGTACGTGATGCGGTTGGCTGCGCCGCCGCAGCGCGCGGGGGGGGAGCCGTGGGAGGGGGAGTGGTGGGGAGAACGGAGGGGGGGGAGCAGGGGGAGGAGGGCATCGGTGGCCAGGCCGTCAGCGGGGGAAGGGGGGGGGGGGGGGCGGCGGGGCGGTGAGGGAGCGGCGGCGGCCGGCGGGCGCGTCAGTGGGTGGTCCCTGCCGGCGGGGGCGGCGGCGGCGCAGCCGGCGGAGCTGGGCGGCGGTCGGGGTACGCCCTCCCCGCCCCCCCTCCCCCCGCTTGCCCTCACTACCCTCCCCACAGCTCCCCTTCCCCCCCCGCCCGCGCTGCCGTCGCGGTCCCTCCCCTGCGGGGGCCGCCCCGCGGCGGCGGCCACGCGTGGCCGCCGCGGTCGGCCAGACGTACCTCGAAAGACGACGGGCGCCGCTGCCGCCGCCGCCGCCGCCGGTGCCATGGCCGGTGGCCCCCCCCCCCCCGCCGCTGCCACCGTCGCCGCTGTCGCCGCCGCCACCGCTGTCGCTGCCGCCGCCGCCACCGCTGTCGCTGCCGCCGCCGCCGCCGCCGCCGCCGCCGCCGCCGCCGCCGCCGCTGCCCCTTCCCCTGGATGGAACCCGCGTTTTCCCCACCGCCTCCCCCGCGTGGCCGTCCCGCCGCCGTCGCCCACTGCTGCCGCCGCCGCCGCCGTCGCCGCCGCCAGTGGCGGTGTCCCCCTGGCGCCCCCCCGCGGGGGTGACCCCGCGTCGCCCGCAGCGCGCCTGCGCAGGCGACCAGCGGCGCGGCGGCGGCGGCGGCGGCGGCGGCGGCGGTGGCGGCAGCGCCAGCAGCGGCAGCAGCAGCGGCGGCGGCAACGGCGGCGGCGCCCCCCCCCCCTGGTTGCCACGCCCGCCGGCCGGCCACCCGCCGGCGGCGTTGCGGCGGGTTGGGGAGCGGGGGCAGGGGGCCCCCCGTGGGCAGCGGGCGGGAGCGCGCGCGCAAGCGCGCGCGGGTGTGGGGAGGGGGGAGCGGGGGGGGGGGAGGCGCGCGCTTCCTCATGACCGTCCTCGGCACCTTTACCCGCCGTGAGGTGCTCCGGCTGCTGCCGGTGCTCGTCGCCCACCCGCCGGCGGCGACGGTCACCGCTGCCGTATTTTCGGCGGAAGCGGCGGGGGGCCCGGTGGGCGGGGGGGAAGGGGCGGGCAGATGCAGCCGCTGGTGGGGGGGGGAAGGGGGGGCGGGAGGGCCCAGAGAGCCGCAGTCAATTCCTAGGCTGAATACAGCATGGTATCCGCTGCCTTCCTCAGCAGGCGCAAATTGTAGGGTGTGGGTGGCAGAGGACGCCGCTGTCATTTGCTGGGCGGGTGCAATGGCGGGTGGGAGGGGAAATGAGCGAAGGCCGTGGCTTGCGGTGGAAGCTGAGTGAAGGGTGAGGAAGGCGGCAGACGGCACCATTGGCCGGAAAAAAGGGCAAGAGAAAAGAAAATGTTGGTGTTTAGATGAGCGCTGTCAAGGCGAATAAAGCAATGATATTTTTCCTCTTCACAGCAACGTGTTTACTTTTTCCCGTTTTTGGCCGCCGCTTCTTTCTCCAAGAGGACGCGGATTCCCTTCAGCGTGCGGGGATTGCCCGAGGGATCCATCTCATATGGCGATGTTCTGAAGAATGATGAGACCTGAGAAAAGCTCACAGCAGGTCACAGCAGAAGTCCCGCAATTGTCAGCGCTGTAAATTTCACGCGCGCGTTTTTATTGGCTACTCAGATGATGTTGCCACAGACGGCTGCAACGAATCGGTCTGAGGTGCAAAGAGAGGCGGATCGACGCACAAAGTGAAGGACGTCTGACAAGGCGCTGGCCACGTGGGCCAGAAACCCGGATCTGCACCCTCCGTCCAGTTCGTTCGGATCTGTTGTGAACTGCCCAGACCTGCTGTGACATGCTCACAGCAAAAACCCAGAACAATGGAGGCGATCACGCTTCTCTGATTGGTCCCTGAGCTCGGACCGGGATCCTCTTCTGCTCCGGGCAGCTGCCCGGATTGCTGTGAAGGGCTCACAGCAGCCACAGCAGCAGTATTGCAATGATGAAGTCCTTCCCACGTGGGCACAGCAGCACAGCACAGATCGAGTGACGTGGCAAAGGTGCCCTCCGCCCTTCTTTCCACTTCATCTCCCCTGCTTGGTCTCTGCCTTCCCGCACTGACGTCTTCCTTGCGACCGCCCCCCGCATGTGCACAGAGCAGATGAGAAAGGACAGGCCGGGTCTGTCGCCAGGCTACCGCTAACCGCCCCCTCTCCGGGAACTTATGTCGCCAGCCCAGCGCGGGCTGGACGCCTCTCCACGCTCGCGGGATGGAGAGACAACCCCCACTTGGCACGATCGCTGCCGGCTGCCCTGGCTGCGATTAATGGTCCAACGGGCCGTAGGAAAGAGGACAGCTTGTCGCCAGAGGTGCAACCAGTTCTGGAGCTCTAAAACATGACAAAACGCCTCTCTTGATGTCTCCACGGACTGCTACTGATACGGCTGCTGTTGCTGCGAGGGTTCTAAGCAAATAAACACCAGTCTGGCCCCAGCCCCCTGTGCGACAGGCGGTGGAGCCCTTACGGCTCTGTTTTGCTCTTTCACGGCAGCCCTGCACAGGCCCGCAACCGTGAGGGCCGAACCCTACAGTTCTGAATCCTACGTGCCGCACCGCGAGGCTGGTACCGGTGGGAGCGCCCCGCCCTTTCCCCAGGTCCCTGCCCGGCGTGCCGGGCAGGATCGCGAGTGAGGGACACCCAGTACCTCGCGGTACACAGCGCTCGGGCAGTCCCGTCCCGCCTTTGCCTCCGCTCGTGTCCCGGGAGGCGGCCGGCGGGATACGAGGCCAACCAAGGGGGGCGCCGCGAAGCGTTTTGGCGCTGCGACTGACGCAGCACTGCCGTTCAGGGGCACTCGGCCGCCGCCCCCCCCCGCCCCGGTACTTTCGTGTTTTTGGAGCCTTTTGAGTGCTTTTTTGAAGTGTCTCAGGTGAAAGCACAACGAAGGCTCCGATCTTTTCAAAGCGCGATGCGCGTCAGCCCTCATTGTCAAAAAGAACGATCAGCGTCCCCAACGCTTTTCCCAACGCTGGTCTTGGGCACTCACAGAGAGCCAGGTCCCAGATTCTCCAAAGCGACCTGACTTGGAGCAGAACGCCGGCGCCAAACGTTCGCCGGCCCTGGAAAAGTGGAGCACACTTTTCATGCCGCGGGGCGTAGTCTGCTACGTACCGACTGAGCTCGCCCGACAGCGTGCGGGCCTAAAAAAGCACGGGAGAAAAGGGTGTACGCCCCACGCAATGAGGCCTTGGCTGCGCTACGTTGCAGGATGTTCCCCCTGGTTTTTTTGCGTCACCAAAACCCCCTCGCTCTCCAGCTCCCTGCTCCCGGTCACCGCCCGTACCCCCCCTCCGCCGTCGGCATCCCGTCGCCTGCGGCCACTGCCACCCCACCGTCGTACGCGCCATCGTTGCCGCGCGCTTCCATCGCCCCGCCCCATCCTCCGCCGCGGCACCCGCCCCCGTCCCCGCGACTCTCGGCGGCAAGAAAGCGGCAGCGGCAGCAAGGTCGGCGACGCGGCGGCGACACGGCGGCGGTGCTGTTGTGGGGGGTGGCGGGGCTGTGTGGGGGGGGAGCTGCAGGAGAGGCTGCGAGGGGGGGGGGCTGTGGCGGGTGGTGGTGGGGGGGCTGCTGGCGGTGCGCGGCGGTGCGGTGGTCCTCTTCCCGCGTGGGAGCTGGTGCTCGTGGTGGTGGGGGGGGGCCGCCGCTTTTTTTTTTTGCCGCCGCCGCCACCCCCGCCGCCGCCGCAGCGACCACCACGCCGGTGGCGCGGTGGGGCGTGGCTGCCGGCCGTGGCGGTTGCGGGGGAGGGACAACCCCCGCGGTGGGGGCGGCAAGGCAGCGGCAGCAGAATCAAGATCGTCGTCGCGTCGGCGTCACGGCAGCGGTGCTGTTGTGGGAGGGGGCGGGGGTGTGGGGGGGGGTAATTGGGGGGATGCTGTGGGGGGGTGTGCTGTGCGGGGTGCCGGTGGGGGGGCCATTGGAGGTGTGCGACGGTGTGATGGTCCTCTTTCTGGCTGGGTGCCGGCGCTCGTGGTTGTTGGGGGGGGCGATGGCAGCTTTTTTTTTGCCGCGGCCGCCACCGCCGCCGCCGCCATCCCCACCGCCACGCCGGTCGCGCGGTGGGGCGTGGCTGCCGGCCGCGGAGGTCGTGGGGGGGTGACGACCCCCGCGGCGGCCGCGGCACGGAGGCGGCAGCGGCGGCAAGGCCGGCGTCGCCCAGTTACCCGTATCCGCCCACGCCAAGCCCATGGCGTCTGCCTGCCGCGTCGCCAGACGTCGCGTGCTACCTGCCAGTGTGTCTCCTGTGGTGCGCTTGACTGTCCTCCTGTCTCATAGCTGGTGTGAGCGCCGCGGCTGCCGACGTTTTTTGATTCTTTGTGTTTCCTTTCTTGATTCTTTGCATCAGCCCGTCGTTTTTCATGACCCCTCACTTTTCTACGTGCATTGTTTTGTGCTCTTTTCCTTGGCATTGTTTTTCTCTGTCCCATTGTTGAACATTGAAGGGCCTGTGAAGAACTTTCCAATGCCCGCGTCCGCTGCTGCGCTCCACCCGCGTCGACCTCGCATGCTCATCGACACTTGCTTGTTGCGCCGACGCGGTCAACCACCCGGCGCAGTTGCAGGAAAGGAAAGAGCGCGTCGCCCAGCTGCACCGCACGCACGCGGGGGGAGCTTGTGCCGCACGTCACAGAGGACCTTCCCCCTGATTGCCGATTGGCCAACTTTTGACGGAGGCGACGGAGCACGACCTGCATCGCCACTCTGCGATGGTCGGTACAGGGATCCAAACCATCCAGTGGCGGCAGCGCCGCTTTTGAGTGGCGTGAGAACGCGGCGGGTCGGCAGCAGAAGCGGTACTGGATGGGAACTCGCCTCGTGACTTGTGAGTGTGTGTATCGGGGGACGGTTGTTTACTTGCTTTCGGTTGCACTGGTATAGGCGATTCATGGCGGGCGGGGTGTGACGGGTTCGATACTCCGCAGACGTAGCATTGGAGCTTAGTGTACCTGCAGGCCTGCATGCATGCCTTCGCGCTCCGTACCGTTGACGATCGGTATCCAGCTTTTATCGGCAGCTTGTGCTGGGGCGACCCACATTGGCAATCGTGCTGCGCGCCGTGCTGTACTCTGAAGCGCGCATGGGCACGGCCGCTTGTATATGCTGGAGGGAAGTGGAGAGCGCGAAAGACTGCCTCTAGAATTGTCTCGGACAGACTGCTGCATGACTAAGCGGTTGTGCGAAGGTGGGGTTCACCAGACAAGTGAGGGCAATAAGTGAACAGAGTAGGGCGCGGTGATGTGGCAGGGAAACGCACGGGGGAGAAACCGGCGAGGTGTTGGCGAGCGGGGCAATGCGCAAGCGAGCGCGCGCGGACATAGGACGGTCCGAGGGCCATCGTGATGTGACGAAAGCGGCTGCAAAAGTTTGGAGGTGGCGAAATATCTGACATGAAAGGCAAAATGCCATAACCCGCGAGGGGAAAATCCATGAAAAGCACAAGACCCTCAAGAGCGCCCAGAGCGGCAACGACGGAAGAACGACTCGAGGGCCTTCCTTTGACCAAAGGACCACTGGTCGGCGCTCGTCATGGCGGGGCGAAAAAGATCGACCAGCTCGTGGACGGTAGTACCCTCCCCCACAACGACCATCCCAGACAGCCGTTCATTGATCATTACCTTCTTGACCAGGTCCAAGTACGCCACGTCTGTCTTCGGCTGGTAGTCCTCCTCGAATACGGTGAACACACCAGCCCCATCCATGTCCACAACCCGCCCATACCTCGACACAGGCAAGTCGGGCGCAGCACCTGCGGCTGCGGCACCATCCTCAACAATCCCAAGTGTATCAACAACACCATTGGCCCCCAGCCGCCCACCGTCACGGCTGCTCGGCCCGCGCAGCTGCATCGGCGAGGACCCCAGAACCATCGCACGCGTGGCTGATCGAGAGGCCGCCTGGGCAGATAAGCAGCGCTGGATCTGCCGCAGGGGGTCTCCCCCGGCGACCAGTGCACCGCGTCCACCCTCTGCATCGGCGTCTGGAGGGGGGGCAGGCAGGCCTCCAGACTGGTCGGCGGCCGCCAGTAGCTTTGCTGCAACGGGAGACTTCCCAGCAACGCGTCGCTGGTAAGCGGCGCGCAGGACCGCCATGTTGTCCTTGTGCGTCGTCGACGAGCTCTTTCCGCTTCTGCTGGCAATCTCCGCCAGGTTGTCCAGGTCAACAGACATGCATTCAACCTCTGAAAGCGCCTTTCGACGGGACGGCACGGCGGCAGCAGGCCCACCGCCCCTCCCCCCCTCCTCAACAGAGCTGCTGCTGCTGGTCCCCCCCGCCTCGTGCGCAGTGTGGAGGCGTGCCTTCGTGGCTGCGAGCTTGCGCGCAGCGGCAGCATGCGCAGCGTAACGCGTCTGGCTCGCCACGCGCGCCAGCTGGATGTACTCGGCGGTCAAGCTGGGCGCGTTGCACACCATGACTGCCGGCGTCAAACGAAAAGCTCGCTTCCGCCGTACGACGTTGCGGTCTTTCACCACAGCCTGGAGGGCACGTGAATGACTCGCGTGAATAAAAAAAAAGCAGGATGGGTTGTTGAAAGCTCACAAAACGTCGAGACGAAAGTCAGACTACGTGCCAACGAAAAAGGGAGTGGAAAGTACCATTGACACGCTCTGCATACGGCACCATGATGGGACGTGTGCCACATGGGGAGTTCGCCTCGTCCCCTCCCCCCCCCCCCCCCCCTGGCTGATCCTGCCACCGCCCCCGCCGCAGCGTGCTCCCCCGCACCACGTTTGAGGTACTGTACCACCAGCTCCCTTCTCTTCTGGAACCTCTCGCTCGTGCACGCCACTGCTTGCGCCAGGCGATAACGTACCGTCTCATAAATTGCCCCATAACGGATGGTCATCGGCTCGTGACCATCTTGAAGACAGAGGGCGCAGCGCAACTGCTTCTTGGACGAGTCGCTGCGTGGGCACGACTTAGAGTCACAGCCCGCAGGGCCCAAGAGAAGCGCATCTCCCGGCTGCAGGTTGCAGCGACACTCCACAGTCGCCATGTCGCAGTTGCGAGCGTCATGCTTGGGCGTTCCCTCCGCCGCCTGAAAACCGCAAAACCCGCACGTGGGATGGCCGCGCCGGCGTGCGGCCATCGGAGGGAGTCTCCAAGGGTCCCCACACAAGCAGGAAGTGCCGCCGAGCACGGAAGCGCGAAGGAGGTGAGAGGAAGCGCGGCGAGAGGCTCGCCAGACCTGAGGCGTCAGGCAGCGGACTCGTGGGGAAGCGACGGTGGGGTTGTGGGGGCGCGGCCCCAGGAGCGCGTTGTGGACAGTGGCACAAGGTGGGGACGGCGGGTGGGGACGCGCCGTGCGCGGCAAGCTGCGTTAGGGGCAGAGGGGGGGCCCCGTCGAGGCAGTGCGAGGCCCCCTGGGGTGTGGGGTGGCGCGGTGCAGCCTGACTGGGAAGGACGAGGAGAATGTCAGGCAAAACATGGTCGATGCCCTTCAGGCCATCCCTGAACGTAGACGTTTTTTTTGCTTATGGCAACTCACCCTGAGGCACCGCCCCGCCGGAGAAGGGACCTCTGGACCTTCCAGAAGGGCAGTGGACACAGAAGCAGCTCGACTGGGAAGGACATGCGTGGGAGCGCAAACTGATCTGATTGACCAATGGACGACCGGCACAGTGTTTTTGAAGTTTGACAAGGCTTCTCCCAGAGAAATCCCACAGCGCGAAAACGTAGGTCGATTCTTTGCTAGCATGCATGGGTGCCAGACTTCCCGGACCTGTCAGTCGGTGTTCTCGTCACTTTTCACTTTTTACAATCGCCCTTTCACTTCTCGTGGCGAGCGCCTGGCGGCAGCACGGGAAGCACTCACGCGGTTGCTGGGTGCTGCCTGACGCCCAGGCCAGGCCCTCTGTCTCAGCGCTCGCTTTTCCACTCTCGTGCGCGACACCCACTTGCCTGCCTTTCCCCTTACCTTTCCCGTTCCCAGCCGGCTAGGCAGCCGCACAGCCCCTTCACAAACCCTCATTCCACCACTGCGTCTACCCCTGGCTCCGCTCCGTGCCGACGAGCTCGCGTTGCCCTGCCGCGTCCAAGACGGCTTTTTTTCTCAGACGCTATGACGTTTCCGGAGGACCGCCGCGTCCTGGTCCTCTCCTGGCTCATTGCCGGAGAAATGTCGCAGCCTGAAGCAGCGCGCCTGGGTGGTGTCGGCTCGGCTACCGTGTGGCGCTGGCTCGATGTCTACAAAAAGACGGGATCGTTCTGGCCTGACGACTCCCTGGGCCAGCGGCACTTTGACTGTGCCGTTTTCAACCCCAACTTTTTGCAGGCCGTGACGGCGCTGATCGTCGACTCTCCCGAGGCCTTCCTCGGAGAGATCTCAGTGACCTTGAGGCACCTGTCTGGGCTGCCTGGGTGGGAGGGGCTCCCTCACTCGCCGTCCACTGTGCTGCGCGTACTCTCTGCCGTGGGCTACACGCACAAAAAGATCATCACGCACTTCCGAGAGCGCGACGTCCAGCGCCGCCGCGCGTTCGGCCGCGCCATCAGGCGCGTGCCCATCAAGTGCATCGTGAGCGCTGATGAGGTCCACAAGGACGGGTCTACCGACTACCGGCGGTACGGGTGGGCGCTTCGCGGGAGACGCGATGAGGCTCTCATTGCGGACCCTCGCCAAACCCCCCGCTTTTCTACCATGGCGGCTGTGTCTATTGACGGCGTGGTTGAGACGCTGACGTGCGCAGTGCCTCCGGCCTACTGCTCCCTGGACTGGGCCTTTTTTATCCACCGCCTGGCTCCCAGTATGGGCATGTGGAACCCAGACCTGCCGGCTAATCGATGGACCGAGCAGGAGCCGAGGTCGGTGCTGCTCATCGACAATGCGGCTATCCACTCCGACGAGTGCGACGATCATGCTCGAGAATACGGCATCCTCGTCCTGCGCCTGCTCCCCTACTCTCCCGACTTTGCGCCGGTTGAGGGGGTCTTCTCCAATTTGAAGGCGTGGCTCTCGGCGGAGTCGGCGGATGACCGGCTGGGCGGCGTGACCATGCCTGACGGTTCCTTGATGGGGAAAAATGTCCGGTTGATGATGGAGGTGGGCCTCGCGAGCATTTCCAAAGAGCAATGCGCGGGTCAGTTTGGTCGCGTGTATCGCGAATGGCTGCGACAGGATTTACACATTGACGGGTTAATGGGAGGGCCTGACGTTATCGCAGAGATGTGAAATTGCATTCTTGATGAACACTCACTGGCGGCGCGCACGGATGGGAGTAACCCGGGGCCCATCATAGAAGGGACGATGGGAAAGCGCCCATGGAGCGCATCCGCCGGCCGCAGAGGAAAGCACACACGTGTCGGTCGTTGCTACCACCACCGACGACTCTCCACCACCAACCCCCTCGCTCGGCGCGCCCCACTTGCCCTCAAATGAACCCCCCGCGGAAAAAAACAACTGCCGTCGCCCCCCCCTACCACCACGAGGACCAGCGCCCAGCCGGAAGGAGGACCACCGCTCCGCCACGCACCACCACCAGGACCCCCACCAGCACCGCCCCACTCTACCCCCCCCCAGAGCAACCCCCCGATCACCCCCGCCCAAATCTCGGCCCCCCCCGACCACAGCGCGGGTGCCATGACGCAGGCAGGACTCCGGCGTTGCTGCCGCTACCGCCTCCTTGCCGCAGCCACGGCGGGGGTTGTCAATCCCCCGCGACATCCATGGCCTCCCGCCATGCCTCACGGCGCGACCGGCGTGGACACAGCGGTGGCGGCGGCGTCTGCGAGGGTGGAGTTCGCGGCGAAGGGTGTGCCGGCGGCAGAACAAAAAAGGACCATCTGTCCCCCACACCACCTCGAGCCCCAGCCCCCAGGCGGTAAACGAACCACCGCACCGCCACACACCGCCAGCAGGCCCCCAACCAGCACCCACCACGGTACACCCACAGCATCCCCCGGATCACCCTCCCCCACAGCCCCGCCGCCCCCCACAACAGCACTGCCACCGTGACGCCGCCGCGACGCCCACCTTGCCACTGCTGCCGCTTCCTTGCCGCCACCACCGCGGGGGTCGTCTCTCTCCCGCAACCGCCACGGCCGGCAGCCACGCCCCACCGCGCCACCGGCGTGGTGGTCGCTGCGGCGGCGGCGGGGGTGGCGGCGGCGGCGGCAGCAAAAAGAGGCCGCGGCCCCCCCCCACCACCACGAGCACCAGCTCCCAGCGGGAAGAGGACCACCGCACCGCCGCGCACCGCCAGGAGCCCAACCACCAGCACCCCCCACAGCACCCCCCCCCCGGAGCCTCTCCCGCAGCACCCCCCCCCACAGCCCCGCCACCCCCCACAACAGCACCGCCGCCGTGTCGCCGCCGCGTCGCCGACCTTGCTGCCGCTGCCGCTTTCTTGCCGCCGAGAGGCGCGGGAACGGGGGCGGCGCAGGGGCAGGCGCGGGCATTGGAAAGTTCTTCACAGGCCCTTCAATGTTCAACAATGGGACAGAGAAAAACAATGCCAAGGAAAAGAGCACAAAACAATGCACGTAGAAAAGTGAGGGGTCATGAAAAACGACGGGCTGATGCAAAGAATCAAGAAAGGAAACACAAAGAATCAAAAAACGTCGGCAGCCGCGGCGCTCACACCAGCTATGAGACAGGAGGACAGTCAAGCGCACCACAGGAGACACACTGGCAGGTAGCACGCGACGTCTGGCGACGCGGCAGGCAGACGCCATGGGCTTGGCGTGGGCGGATAGGGGTAACTGGGCGACGCCGGCCTTGCCGCCGCTGCCGCCTCCGTGCCGCGGCCGCCGCGGGGGTCGTCACCCCCCCACGACCTCCGCGGCCGGCAGCCACGCCCCACCGCGCGACCGGCGTGGCGGTGGGGATGGCGGCGGCGGCGGGGGCGGCCGTGGCAAAAAAAAGCTGCCATCGCCCCCCCCAACAACCACGAGCGCCGGCACCCAGCCAGAAAGAGGACCATCACACCGTCGCACACCTCCAATGGCCCCCCCACCGGCACCCCGCACAGCACACCCCCCCACAGCATCCCCCCAATTACCCCCCCCCACACCCCCGCCCCCCCCACAACAGCACCGCTGCCGTGACGCCGACGCGACGACGATCTTGATTCTGCTGCCGCTGCCTTGCCGCCCCCACCGCGGGGGTTGTCCCTCCCCCGCAACCGCCACGGCCGGCAGCCACGCCCCACCGCGCCACCGGCGTGGTGGTCGCTGCGGCGGCGGCGGGGGTGGCGGCGGCGGCAAAAAAAAAAAGCGGCGGCCCCCCCCCACCACCACGAGCACCAGCTCCCAGGCGGGAAGAGGACCACCGCACCGCCGCGCACCGCCAGCAGCCCCCCCACCACCACCCGCCACAGCACCCCCCCCTCGCAGCCTCTCCTGCAGCTCCCCCCCACACAGCCCCGCCACCCCCCACAACAGCACCGCCGCCGTGTCGCCGCCGCGTCGCCGACCTTGCTGCCGCTGCCGCTTTCTTGCCGCCGAGAGTCGCGGGACGGGGGCGGGTGCCGCTGCGGAGGATGGGGCGGGGCGATGGAAGCGCGCGGCAACGATGGCGCGTACGACGGTGGGGTGGCAGTGGCCGCAGGCGACGGGATGCCGACGGCGGTGGGGGGGTACGGGCGGTGACCGGGAGCAGGGAGCTGGAGAGCGAGGGGGTTTTGGTGACGCAAAAAAACCAGGGGGAACATCCTGCAACGTAGCGCAGCCAAGGCCTCATTGCGTGGGGCGTACACCCTTTTCTCCCGTGCTTTTTTAGGCCCGCACGCTGTCGGGCGAGCTCAGTCGGTACGTAGCAGACTACGCCCCGCGGCATGAAAAGTGTGCTCCACTTTTCCAGGGCCGGCGAACGTTTGGCGCCGGCGTTCTGCTCCAAGTCAGGGCGCTTTGGAAAATCTGGGACCTGGCTCTCTGTGAGTGCCCAAGACCAGCGTTGGGAAAAGCGTTGGGGACGCTGATCGTTCTTTTTGACAATGAGGGCTGACGCGCATCGCGCTTTGAAAAGATCAGAGCCTTCGTTGTGCTTTCACCTGAGACACTTCAAAAAAGCACTCAGGAGGCTCCAAAAACACAAAAGTACCGGGGCGGGGGGGGGCGGCGGCCGAGTGCCCCTGAACGGCAGTGCTGCGTCAGTCGCAGCGCCATGCCCTCGCCTCGCCCCTTTCCCCCTTCCCCCTTCCCCTCTTTCTCCCATCCAGCCCACCGTCATGGAGAATTCAAGGGGTAGCAGCGGAGGTACGAGGCTGCTCGTGACCAGTAACAGTGTGCGCCGCCCACTCCAGTGATCACCTGCGACCTGGTGGCCGCGGGGCGCCGGGCGCAGCATACAGAGTCCGCTGGTGCCGTCTCCGCGTGGCCGCTCCGAGGGCTAATGCCGCTGCCAGTTTAGTATGGTTGTACGCCCGCTCTGGATGTAGCATGGGGGGGGGGGGTGTCTAATTCTACCGGCGCCACGAGGCAGCAGCACAGAGTCGCCTGGTCAGGCGGCGTGCTCTCATCGCCCGGCATTCCCAGACAATCCCTTCGTCACGTGGTCGTCCAGGTGGAAGAAATCAGCGAAGGCAGGCCCTGTCGTGAGGAGCGGGCAAGCTGTGTCACCGTCAAAAGGGGGGAGGGGAGGACGGAAAGCGGCCGCCAGTCGGCAGCATCTGGCTTTAGGCAGTGGGGGGAGGGGCACAGAGGACCGCAGGGGAGAGCGTTCATTGCCCTCACCACTCTTGATACTCACAGCGACGGGAGGCGGGGCGGCTTCTCCCGCAGGACCTGCTGGACTGAGGAATGGAGGCGGTGCGCCGCATCGAGGCGAGGTTTTTCGGGGTCCCCACAGCCAGTTCCAGTAACTTTGATCAACTTTGTCCACCTAGGGGACTCCAGGGGTAAACGGAGAGAGCGGGAAGAGTTTTTTGTGGGGGCAGGTGGTGAGACGTTGGGAAAAGGGGAAGGGAGGAAGCAAAGCGAAGTGAGCAAAGCGAAGCATCACTGTGTGGAGCTCGCCGTGAAGGCGGCGATGGCGGCAGCCGTGTAAAAAAGGCTGTTGGTGTTGCTGGCGGGGTGGAGCACGTGGCAGCGGCGGCGGAGCTGAGGTCGGGCATTGGGTGGCCAGCAACGTCGGCGGTGTGCGTGGCGGCCGTAGCGATGGGAGGCGACCCCTGCGGCATCCCCAGGAACAGCCGTGCCGCGGTGACTGAGATGGAAGCGCAATGCTGCAACGTATCAAGCGCAGGCTGAGGCGGGGAGCGCCGAGGAGCGAGGGATGCCACTCGAGGCTGGATTGGCTGGCAAGAAAACTGCATTTTCTGTAAGCAATGTGCTGTGACCTGCTGTGA